>BQKN01061593.1:0-19692 GCA_022839385.1 Asparagus kiusianus | reverse complement strand
TAGATTCCATAAGCCTTCATCTCTCAAGCTCTAAACATTGAAGAAGATGGAGTTGAAAAAAAAAGAAGGTAGTTGAGGACTTTGGTAGAGGAAGTGGGGCAAAGTCAAAACCCCAGGTAAAATTCTCTATTGCATGTTATTATTAAAGATGTTAGAACTGAATTATATAAATCAATTTTGATTCAGTCTTGCATGTAACATTTTAGGGCATGCATGTCAATTTATCTTGAAATAGAATTTCGTGCAAAATTTTCAGCAAGATACACTATCAGTAAAAAGATCATAACTTTCTTTGTATATATCCAAATGAAGAAAATTATTTCTGTTCTAGAAACTACACTTTCGTGGATTTTATTTGAGACTTTGTTTTCTTAATTCTAAAATCATTTACTAGTTTAAAAATATGGTTTAACTTAGTGCATGTGTCTAAAACTGTCTGCCTGAGTTGTGTCCTTTATAAAGAGCATATATCTTAATATATACCATGCATGCAAGAAATTATTTCTGTTCTAGAAACTACACTTTCGTGGATTTCATTTGAGAACTTGTTTGTTTAATTCTAAAATCAGTTACTAGTTTGAAAATATGGTTTAACTTAGTACATGTGTCTGAAACGGTCTGCCTGAGTTATGTCCTTTGTAAAGAGCACATATACCCACATATAACATACATGCATGAAATTCTTTTTGCTCTAGAACTAGACTCAAATTTTCTTCTGTTGATGTGAGTTTTAATTAATTCTAATAACATTTGGTAAGTCTAAACCTAGTTCTAATAGCTAGTATATGTACTTGGAATTCCAGTCTACCCCCCTGTGTTGTTTTTCATGTAACATGTATTATAAAAATGAAATTTTAATGAAACTAATGGTACTTGGAATCTAATCCATCATATCACTTATATACCAACTTTGAGCTCATTTGCATAGTGTTAAGTACCCGAAAAAAATCATTCATTCTAGATAGTATTTTTTTATGCTGCAGTTTTGATAGGTGTAGTTTACTGAGAGCATAACACTTACTATACACCATACATTGATGTAATATTTTTATATTATAAAATTAGACTCATAATGGAGTCATTTGGAACTAGTTTCATGTATTTTGGACATCAATTATTATACCATCCATTAACCTAAATCTACTGCATGTACACTACCGGTGCTGCTGTGCATTTTAGAGATATTGGATGTAATCATTTAGAGTGTAGCTTATACCATAATATAAGTTTTAAGTTAGAAAATTATAAAATACATAGTGTTTAGAATCTCATGTGGGTATACATGTATATTAAACAGAGAATCTTGGATTCATTCATTGGCCGAGAGGATCCCGACATAATCAGTAGGTAACCTTTCATTATTTCCTCTTAAGTCTTTGAGAGTTCGATTGATTATTTTCTTAAAATTCATGTGAGTTAGTTTCCCATGCTAATTTGTATATCTTATCACTTCCGTAATATTCTTATTTGATTCACTTCATGTGTTTGCTCTTTGTGATTGCTTAGCCATTATTATCCTAATGTTGTTTATATCAGTTTTATATCTTTGATATCCTCGAAAGATTATATTACAACATTTTGACTTGCTTTGATAATTAGACTATTAATAATGATAAAATTCCATTCTTTGTTGATAATTGATAGTCTATCCTCATGGATTATGTCCTGTGTGAAGTAAGCTTCACCGGTGGGTGGTAATAGTAATATGTTCCGGTGGGGACAATGCCCTATGTGAGGACGCTCACCGGTGGGTGTATAAAGGCATGCACGGTTTATTGATTATCCCATGATTAGGGGGTTTGGAATCTGGAATATTAGACCTTGATTATTCATCTTTACATGTTATTTCATTTCGGTAAATGATTACGATATAAGAATGGTAACTTAATGTTAAGATCCCTTTGTTCAAGTTTGATATCTATGTCTATCATTTTCATTCATTCCCTTGTATTGTACCCTAGATTTTTATGGTTACCTATTGGGTCTTAGGCTCACCCCTATTATTTCTGAATTCATTCGCATGTTATACTACTGGCTAGGATAAGGAGATTGTAGACCCTGAAGTTGAAGATTAGCTCCGGAGGAAACTCTTAGTAGGAGTTAATTTATGTTCACTTTTGTAGTATTTTGACTTATAAAACATGTAATATTGTTATAGCCACTGCTATTATTATAATATTTTGTAGTTCCCTTTAGTGTTCTTCTATTCTGGTATTCTATGGACTATGCTGTTAACCTCGTGATCCTGAGTATTGCATATACATATCCACTACCTTATTTTTCGCCCTTTAGTATATTTATATTGTGATGTGCATAAAGATTTAGTAGGTCGGCCATTCTTATTATAGATAGGTCATGCCCAAATTTTTATGTACCTCCCTGAGGAGCGTTACAATAGCAATCCTTGGTGACTGTCGATGATGGAGCCTCCGACCTTGAACGTGTCGCTGGCAATTGGAATGGTGGCCATGCGGCCGCCTGAGACTGTTTGGCGCTTGAAGATGTGGATGTCATTGATCCATGAGTAGAGCCAGGGTTAGGGTTTTGGGGGTCGGTGTAGGTGAAGTATTTGATGAAATGGGCGAGATAGGAGCTGACGATGCCGTCTCCGGTGATGCCTCCACCGACGATGCAGATGTTGGTGTCGGTGGTGTCTTGAAGTGAGGAGAGGAGGAGGATAAAGAAGATAAGAGTGAGGTTTAGTTTGGGGGAAGACTGGTTCAGTTCCATGGTAAGAGTTGCAAGGGTGAGGGCTTTAGCGCTGACTTGGGAGAGAGTGGAAGCGTAAGTTAAATCTGTACCAAGCTTTCATCTTCTCAGTGCGAGTCTTCTTCACTTTTATTCTCTTGTTGTTGTTCTATGTTTTTTACTTGAGGAGAAGGAGAGCCAGTTGGCAATCTATGAAAATGAGAGCCTCAAATTTGGGAGGTGAGATCTCAATAGTAAGCATTGATTTGTTGTATTAAATCTTTACTATGTTTAATGAGCTTTTAAATTTATTCTTTCTCTTAGTCATTTGCCAGCCTTCGGATTGCGGCATAAAAAAGGAAGTGAGGGAGATGCTGTCGGTGGTTGTCTTCAAGGAGAGCTTCTTGAACAGAGAAACACAGTTAAGTAATCTATCATTGCTATTTATATTGATGTGATATAAGAATGTTGTTATTAATGTTGGAACATTGTGTTTATGGTTTTAGTATGATCTTATGCTCATTAGTTTAGTTATTTCACCCGGCACAAATAAATCATAATTTTAGCTAGGATGTGAGGTCAATCTTCTAAATCCAACTTTAGCTCAGATGTACAACCAAAGCCTATAAAGATGTTTCTTGTAGTTATTTATTGAAAGATAAACCTTAAAATATTGGGAGTTTGTTGGGAGTTGTTTGTTTGTTACATGAATTTGAACAAGAAGAGTTGTGTCTCATCTAACCACTAACCTTCTAGACTTTATGGTGATCGCTTGTGTTACTTGAATTTGATGTGAAATTTTAGAACTTGGATTTGATGAGGAGATTATGTGAAATTTTAGAACTTGGATTTGATGATACAAGTCTAAGAAGGAATTCTTATATGAATTTTACATGAATTAAATCTCTGTCTTTGTACCTGATTTACTTTTTTGCGAGATAGTCAATATATGTTTGCATATGTGCTTGAATTTGCTCTTGGAATTGTTGCATTGAATCAAGTTTTTACTGATTATGATGGAGAGTTCGAATCTCTCAACATTCTATTGAGTTGTTCTTGTGAACTTTGTCAGATTCTGTTAACTTGATTGATAGAAATTATAGCCACTTATTAAGTCTATATCGCTTGTTAGAAGATGTAATCTTTAGGGCTGAAAATTTTATCGAGCTACTTGAGTTGACCCTGAGAAAAGATGGAAATTGTGAACTTAATAAGGATGATTTTTAATATCGAGAGGTTTCTGCTTCCAAGAATACATATAGTAGATTTTCTATGAATGAGGTAATTAATCAGTGTATGTGAAAGGGTTTATTTTTGGGTTAAGTCTTACTGATTGCTGGAGTTCCTCTTTTTTTTTGTTTTTTTTTGCCATAGGGAAAGATGGATTTTTGCCCTAAAATAAAGCATTTTCTATTTCATGTTGACAAGGTTATTGATAAGTCATTAATTTCCATTCTTGAGCTATTGTATAAACACAATCCTTAGCTTGGCAAATAAAGATGAATTTCAATAATGCTACTGTATAAACACAAGTACTTCTATGGCAGATCCTATCAAAACATGTAAGTTCTTCTACTATTCCAAAAAAATTGTACATTGATAGATGTATTACTTGAACGTATCACTTTATAGTATCACACTTTTAAATGGAGCTTATTGGGTCTTCTTATTGTTTCAGGTGATTTAAGAGTTCGCAAAGCAGGACCTCTTGAACTGGGGAGAGAAAGCTACAATGAGAAATACAAAGCAAAAGTGTATAAGCATTAGAAAGAAACTCTTATTTGAATCAGATGTAGAAGTTTTAAAGAAACTAGTGCGAGAGCAACTTAAGCATGACACTGTATAATGGGGAAATATTAACTAAAATTGTAGCTCGAACATATTTTGGATCTCTAGTTTGTTGAATTGTTATATGTGATATTTGAAGTTTCTACTTTATTTGATGTTCTGGTTAGTGGTGGAGTAGTTTAAAAAGTTTTATGATGAACGATTTCAGCTTTTTTTATGATGATTATTAGGTGAACTATTGACATTCATGCATTTGAGGTTTTAAGGTATATTATCTATATGTCAAGTTAGTTGGATATGTGATATACTATTTGAATCATTTATTTTTACCAATTTTGATGCATAACTTATGTAATTCGAGTATCTTATTTCTAAATTATCTTCGAGCTATAATTTTAATTTAGAAATTGGAATTCTACTAGTTGGCAAACAACTCAATTAAAATTTTAAAAACTAAAATTCTAAAGTTTGTCAAACATGAATTTCAAATTGAATTCTGGAATTCAAATTTGGATGTTTACCAAACGAAGGAATTAAAATTGAAATTCTAGATTTCAAATTTCAGAGTTCAATTCTTAAATTTGAAATCAAATTCTCAAATCCAAACGCAACCTTATCAGTTTCCCGATTTACAAAAGAGAGAAAGATTGACGAAGACCTTCCCCTTTGTTTAAAGCTGGGTTCTTCTTGATGGCGATGGGAGTTTGATTCTTGTATCCCGTTAACGATCTGAGCACTTCACTTCATGGAATGTTAGTCTATTCCCCTTGACTTAACATCGGGAAGAACTTGCAAGGCAAGTTTTAAACTCTTAATGAGTTTAAGAACTCTGGATGACTTTAGGAACTCTGTAAAAGAGTTGATTTTAGAAAGAAAATTAATCTTTTTTAACTAAAAATAATTCAATAACCAATCTCCAAGTTCTTCAACCGAAATATGGTTCAAAAAGCCAAGGCAAATTGCTCCAAAGATTCAACAAAAGCTTCACAAAAGCTCCAAAGAATGCCAAACTCCAAGATGATCCACCCCAAAAAGATCCTTTTTTAGCTGACTTCTCAACTATTTATAGGGGTTTAAGGGGTATAACTGACCCCTTAAATCACTTCTTAATAAGGGTTTAATGCCCTTAATACGTGCAAAATGGTTTTGTAACCGTTTAAAACATGTTTGAATGTGTCAAACACGGGGTTCGCATTCTAGAAATGACCTTCATGCCTAACTCATAAAACATAGAGCTGAGCTTCGCGTTTGAAGCTTGGAACACGGTAGTGAGCTCCTCGTTTTGAACTTAGAACGCGGTAGTGAGCTCCATGTTTTGAACTTGAAACGCGGAGGTGAGCTCCGCGTTTTAAACTTGAAACGTGGGGATAACCCTCGCATTTTGGTTTGAAGAGATCGTCAATTAGTAATTTCTTTTTTTGAGTGTTACAAGGATCGTCATCTTATAATTCTTGTATTCGGTTCTTTGAAAGATGAGAGTCATCAATTTGTAACTCTCATATGATATTAATGTGAAGGTCGTCAGATCGTAACCTTCGTCTGTTGAACTGGAAGTCGTAAGATTGTAACTTTCGTTTGTTGATGTGGAAGTCATCAGATTAGTAACTTCCATTATCTTTTGTCATGAAAGTTGTCAGATTGTAACTTTCATCAGTCAATGTGGAAGTTGTCAGATTATAACTCTCATCATCAGTGTTTTGTGGGGATTAGCTATCCGCAGTAATTTTTAGATAGCCTACACTCTCAAAATAGGATTTATTGTATTAATTCATCTAATTTATCCCAAAATTCCCTTTTAGTGCTCTCAGGCAAGCCTATTTGTGGTGCATAAGTACTAATAATATTAATAACCTCTACACCTAAGATAACTTTTATTAGTATTATTCTATCTCCAAATCTTCTTACATCTACAACACTTTCTTTTATTATATTATCTACAAGAACTCCTACTCTATTCATATACTTCTCTTTTCCTGTGTACCAAAGTTTATATCCGGTCTTTTCAATTTCTTTATATTTTTCACCTATCTATTTAGTTTCTGGTAAAAAAATTATATTTATCTTTATTCTAATCATAATATCCACTAATTCCATTATCTTTTCGGAAAGTGTACCTATATTCCAAGTAGCTAATCTAATTCTATTTTCTTATAAAAATCTCCTACCATTTTCCTTCTTAGACCATTCTAGTATATGCCTAATACTATTAGCTACCCTATTAGAGGATTGCAGATTCTTAGAACATCATTACTTGTCATTATACCATAGTGATATCAATGTAATGCGTCGCTTGCCCTAGCAAACCGCCCTTACTTACTTATCATTGCATCAAGGTGGGATCTATGCAACACATCACGGTGGAGACGCCCCAATGAGTATATAATAGAATTTATTTTATATGTGGATCCGACTATGTTTTACGCTAGCTGTCGGCTACCTAACACAACCATCCTCCTTTATCCTGGCTTAGGACAAGCAATGTTGACAAACAACATTGGCAGAGTGAATCGGGTAATTGCTAATCTAATCTGATTTCGATGTCAAATTAAACTTATAATGAATTATCCTAGCAATGATGATATATACAAAAACAAAAGCAATGATATTCAATGAAACAATATGCGATATAAACAAGATATAAGAGAAATAGTGCGCCAAAAACACAATCACAATCAAAAATATGTGATCATAGGGTTCGGTCAACCCTCGACCTACGTCTTTGCTCCTCACCTCAATGAAATCTCCACTATATCAGCACGAACTACACAATAATGGTTTTTAACGGTCACTGATAACATTTACAACTTACATGTTGTCAATCACACAAGCCACACTCTTCTATGTGTTGGACTACCCGTGTTACCTTCCTCAAGTGTTTGGATTTGTAACCTCTCCCTAGGGTTTACTACCAACCCACTCCTCTTAGAACTAACCCCGGTCTCTCTCTAACCACTCTTCTAAGTGTTCTTGTGTATTACAATGTGTTTCAACAATAAGTGCCAATAAATGATTTGTTCTCTAAGATAAATGAGAACGAATTGTAAGCTCACTCTCAATGAAACTCTCTCACAACCCAAATATACTAAATGTGAAATACTAAAGATCAAATGGATGTGTGTGTGTGTGTGTAAACAATGAGTAAAACTAAATTAAACTCAAATTAATCTAGCACATATATATGAGAATCAAAATGAACATAAGCTAGATAATGAGTTTAGTAAAACTTCTCTAAACAAAGAGAGATGAAGATTTGAGGTTAAACTCCTCAAAGATGAACTTGAAATCCTTCTCTTTGTGAAACTCTCTTTACATAAATAAACATTTGATTTTTCTCAAAAACTTGCAGCAAAAACACCCCAATAAACTTGTTAGCAACAAAATAATGCTTGAGAGATATTTATAGCCTCTCAAAAAACAGCTTAGCCAAAACTAGCTGTTACTGGAAAATGATCGTTGATTAGTCGACTGGTCGTCTTGATTGGTCGACTAATTTGTCTGTAAAAAGGAAGGCTAAAAAACTTGTACTGGTCGGTCGACTGGTGGAACCCATCGGTTGACTGATAACATAATATTTTAGATACTTTGTTTTTCTTGAAGAGTTGATTTTCTAAATTTAAATTAAAATAGCAAATCAACTCCAAAAATAGTAAAACTTAGAAAAATATTTATATATATGAAAATAAATATGTTAGAAAAGAAATTTCTAAAATATCATTTCCATTTGTTAAAACTCAATATTATGCAAAATCGTTAAAAATACAAACTCGTTAAAAACTTGATTTTGATGAAATCCTTTCAAACAAGTTCTGAGATTCTTTTTAATGGATTGATAGACTTCAGAAAAGATATAAAATATTATTATTTAGTCAATAATCGAAAAACACAATATATTCTCAAAATCGATAAACATGAAACAATTTGTATGTATGTGATTTGAGCTTTAAGCATGAACACATAAAGTATAAAACTAAACTACTATACCAAAGCTAAAAGTCTTCATTTGAGCTTGACCCTCGATCTTGGACAATCCTTAGCTTGGTTGTAGAGATGAATCATGATCTCGTATTTGACTTGAATTGCGATGTCTTCATTTCAATTTTCCTTCCAGTCCTCCTAGATATCGTCGTTAAGGTGCAAATCCTTCCAACCTCCGACCTGAATTCATGTTGGAGGAAAATACAAATACTAGAAAATAAAATTAGATATTATTGGTTAATCAAAACTAGATTAGAAAGTAGGCTCATAAACATGAGTTCTAATAGGGTGAAGAAGGGGTGTTTCGAGGCCCGCATGTTGTTCCCAGAGGTTAAAGATATGGGTGTAGAACTCGCGTATCAACCGATCACCTTATATGACTGTGGAGACCTCCTAGTATAGTTGAAACTCTCGTGCATCATCTGACTGGGTATAAAATTGCTGAAGGTACTCCTAAAGGGATATGGCGAAGCCAAACTATGCAAGTTGAAGTCGGATGAGGGTGAGATGGACTGCACAAATGCTGCGGTAGCTCGAACTTCAACAAGAGTCCAGGTTGTTAGGGCAAACTCATATGAGGAGAGGGCAACAGTATCCTTGGTGGATCTTTGGTAGTAAGTGGACGAGTTGGGGGTTTTAAGGTGCCATCGATATGTCCAAAAATGCCACGACTATGAAGTATAACTCGTAGAGAGTAGGACCAGAGGCGGTAGTTTTCACCATCGAGTTTAACATTAATGGATTGTTGGTAGAAGTGTATTTCTTGTGTGGTCATATTTGTGAGATAAAGTTGGATCGGGTGAAGGGATCAGGTATACCTAACTTGAGATGTTGATTGATGAGGACGTGCACGAGGTGTTAGAATTTGTCCAATGGTCGGTGGTGGTTGTCCGTTGAGGCGTAGGAGGTCACTAAGAGATGATGTTAGTGCTGGGTAGACCATGTGTGACTCTGGCTCAGTGTTGGTCGAGCGGTGTTGCACTATCGTGTAGATTTGGCTCACTTTTGCAGTTCTGGCTTGTTGTCTATTGACCAGTGTAGCACTGTCGGGCAGATTCGGTTCATTAGTGCTATACTGGCTCGATGTCGCTCGAGCAGTGTGCAGATCTAGCTTGTGTGGTCGAGTGGTGGTAGCGCTGTAGTGCATATCTGATTTGATTGTACAAGTGGTGGTGTAGAGCAGTCGAGCAGTAGAGTGGTGGTGGTGTCGTGGTGCGAATCTGATCGAGTGGTGCAATGCTGGTTCTAACGATCTAGCGACGATGCAGGATTTGATCTATCGTGCAGCACTACGGCACAGACTGGATGAGCAGTGTGGCACGATGGTGGCACTGGCTTGACTGAGCGATGGTCGACAGTGGACGAACATCGAATGGCGGTGGGCTAGGGTTGGCAGCTAGGGTTAGGGTTAGTTGAGGTAGTGATCATAGATTTGTTATGTGATGCATGTGGGGAGGTTATAGGGCTAATACGATGATAAATGTAGAGTAATTTGGAGAGAAAATGATATCTTTCCTCATTTATATTATAATCTATATATGCAATGTAAATAGAATTGTTATGCTACTCTACCCGATGGGAGACTAAACAAGTACTATATATATAATTTTTAACACGACACTTGCATGCTACACACACATAAGTTGAGCACTTACAACGTTTATAATTAGACCACATACTCACTGATCAATTCCTTTGGCCTCCCAACAATTTTACTATCGTACAACTAAGAAAAAAATCACATCTTTTATCACCAATTGAAGAGTTTGAGAAATGACATCTTAGAATCTCCTACATGGGTAAGCTTTAGTCTTTGAAGTTATCGTTGAAGTCCTCATTTACACTAGCATAAAAACCTCCATGGACCATCCAAAGAAGACGCTACACTAGCCATTGGAAACCCTAATTAAAACTCTACTTGAAATAGGAAAGTGAAAATAAGGATTTTAGGGATGATTTGGGCAAAGTTTTCAAATTGGGAACTAGGGCACGTTGTACTTAGGTACGAGCTTTAGATTAGGGAATAATGAGAGAGCATGTGAGTTTCACGTGGTTATTAGTGTTGGATCATCTTGTTTTGATAATGACAAACAAACAATTTATGACTAATTGTGTTTTTAGTATTTTGCCTTGTTTTGTTTAGTACATACAGGTATATTCAAGAATTCGAGCTAAACCGATATATTGAAGCCATGCATAACATGTCTATCAATTCTAGTTAGATTTTTTCTTGAGTATAGGATTATATTTGTGTGTCTCTTCTTTAAGCTCATTCTTCACACACACATATTTGGATTTTTCTCAAAACATAAGTACTTTTATGATAATACGTTTTGAACCATATATACATTATAAATATCTTTCGTCATGTCCATACAAATATCCCATAAGCTTTCAAAACCTGTTTCAAGTCAGAAATCAAATTCATATGTTCTCTAAACATGTATTTTTGTGTTTTTACAAATTACAATGATTTTCACAAACGATAAATGCAAATTAAAATATTCTTCTTCCAACATGTTAAATTTCGTATTTATAAACTTTCCTCAAAGTTTCATATTTTTTAGACTTCATTTGATATTTTTTAAAAAGACTCAAAACCTCAATTTTTATGTGTGTGCAGGTTTATGAGTCGACTCATAACTAGAAATGAGTCGACTCACAAACTGCTGCGTAGTTTCTTTTTTCTTTCTGCTGAGTCGACTCACAAGTTCATGAGTCGACCCGACAGGTTGAGTCGACTCATGCCTGTCATAAGTCGACTCAAGAACTGCGCTGGATTGTGTGTTTTGTTTCTGCTGAGTCGACCCATGACCTCATGAGTCGACCCATGCATGATGAGTCGACTCATGAATTTTATGAGTCGACCCATAAGCTGTTTTCTGGGTTGTAACGGTAACTTATGAGTCGACTCATAAACATTGATGAGTCGACCCATAACACTGTAACGGCTAGTTTACTGTTTTGTTTTCTAATGGGTTTTTGGTCTTTTTACTTGGGTTTTTACTGATGCCTTGGGTTGTTATAAATACCCCCTAGCATTTTACTCTTAGTATTACTGAAGAGATTTGTTTTAACAAGTTTGCAAATGTTTAAGAAGTGTTTAAAAAGCCTTGTTTCAAGTTTTGTTTAAAGAGAGAAGTTTTTACACAAAGAAGAAGCTTTCATTTTCTACTGAGGAATTCATCCTCCTCATCATTGTTTCTTCAGCTCTTTGTGTTCTCAGAGAAGTTTATCTAAACTCTTTCTTATAGCATATTGATTGTCAATTTCATATTCATATCGTGCTATATTAAATTGATTTAGATTTTCATTGTTTTTCACTTTTCACACACACTCTTATTGAGCTTAGATTATCTCATACTATACTTTGTTGAGAGGTGGTGTGTGATTTAGTGAGTGTGAGCTAAATTGAGTTCTCATCATTTGTAGAGAACAATTATTGTATTTGAGCCTTATATCGAGAGATCACTTGTAATACACTTGTACACCGAGAGGAGTGTGTGGTGAGGACGGGATCGATACCGAGAGGAGTGGCGTCGGTTGCCTAGTGAGAGGTGATAATTCCGAGCACTTGAGGGAGTCGATACGTGAGGACCAACACTTGAGGTTGTAGCTTGTGTATGTACATTGTGAGTTATTGTGAGAGTTTTCGGTGAACTTGTAAACCGAGTGTGTAGAGAAGTTCCGGCTTCCAAACCGGGTGTGTTGATAGTGGAGTTCTCCCCGGGAGTGGGGAGCGGAGACGTAGGACGGAAGGTCCGAACTCCGTGATCATATTATCGTGTTTGATTGCTTTTTGTGTCCACTATTTGTTTACTTCTTATTTGTCTTGTCATATATCCTTGCATATATCTAATTGAATATCATCTTTGTTAGGATATAGAATTTTAATAAGTCATAATCGGTATTAATATCTAATAAGATTAGCAATAACCCTATTCACCCCCCCCCCCTCTAGGGTACTTTCAATTAGGTGACCATAGTTAAGAGGGCTGAGTTAAGACGCCTCACCCACGTGTTTTTTACGTGTTTCTATTGAGAGTATAATGGAAGTTCACTCGTTTTTTTTTACAAGATTTTACATTTTGTGTAGCATTGAAAACATGTAAACAAACTATAATAGTTTACATTAAAAAAAGATGATAAGTTACAATTTAGATAAAATTTAAGGTGATTTCTATATAAACATTCTTTTAAAAACATGAAAACATTGGAAATAGACAAACGAATCTTATTAGGAAAAAGATAAAGACATTGCATCCTTTGCACATAAGGAGAATTTTTAGACCCAGCAAACATGATTTCATATTTTATTATCCTTTCGTAAGATACAATGTGGTTACCCACCCATTAAGTCGACAACATGATCTATATTAGCATCTGAAAGATAATTATAAGTTTTTGACCAAAACATGTGAAGTATATAGGATGGGCATAAATAATAGAGCTCCCTTGTACATAAATTCGAATCAAATTATTTGCACCTTTGTCGTGAATATCTCCTAAGCTTTTAAAAGGACTAAATTACCAAATTGACATTTTTTATAAACCCCCTTAATCGGTTTGGTATTAAAAGTTTTTTGACGATTTTTTGGTATTAAAAATATGCCAACATTTTTTCCAGTGAAAAAACTTGGTGGAAAAATTTGCGTGTAGAGCATTACTTAATTTTAGGATTATTAGATCGTAAGTGTGGCTTTGTTTAATTGACGTGACTGGATTTAGATGACATGGTACAGATGACATGTAGATTTGTTGACTTTTTAGGTGGCTTCGAATATGTAGATGGGAGTGCAAATTTTATTAGAACACTCCATACAAATAAGGTGATCTATGTGATCACGTGGGAGTGTGGGGGCCACTCACGCTCCCGCTGCCCACGAATTACGTGTGAGGCCGTTCACACCCGAATTACCAGGCCCACCCGAAGAACAAAAGCCTATATGTATTATTTGTTTCCTAGGGCAGAGTGTACAAGGTGGGTTAGTTTCGTTCGGCTTGGAATTCTTCACGCGGCTGCGAGAGCAAAAACAGGGGCGGCTACTGTGTGCAAAAGAAAAGCAGAGGTTTTCTTTACTGTGTGCAAAAGAAAAGCAGAGGTTTTCTTTTTGAGTTTTGTGCAGCTGTTCTAGGGTTTTGTGCTCCTCGTTTGAGAGAAATAATTATGTGAGGGATTTGAGAGTTTGTGTGAGGGTTTAGATTGAGTGATTGTAAACTTTAATTGTATTCTCTTCCTCTAATAGTAGATCTCCCCCTCCTTACCCCGTGGACGTAGGCAATTTGCCGAACCACGTAAAAATTAGTTATACTGCTATTTGTGTGATTTGTAATAGCTTTTTAGAATCCCTCGACAGGTCAGTCCTAGAACTGATGAGAGGAATAGCCGATATCTCACTTTGTTGAGATATTCGCTTCAGATTCTTATTTCTTGGTGAGACGGGAATTCTTATTGCTATCTGACTCTCTTGTTGTGCTGCCGAAGTGCTGCCAAAATTTTCGTTGCGCGCAACAAGTGGTATCAAAACCTAGATTTCAGATTTAGGGTTTTGGAGTTTGGTGGAGGAAGATTCTTGTGTGAAGCTTGGCTCTTGGAGTTCTAGGCTTCGGTGGAGATAGCATTAGGATCGAGTTGCCGTTGGAGATTTTGCTTTCCTCGTATGGATAGGAGATCTATTTGGAATCCGATATAGGGTTCAGTTGGGTGGTTCCTAATTTCTATCAAATTTGTTCTTTCTTTATAATTTAGAGTTAGTTTGCAATGGGAGAAGAAGGTGAAAGCAGCAAATTCGATGGTGAGTACAATACAAGTTGGTTTTCAGAACACTAAGATTAGTGTGGTGAAGTATGACGGCAAAATCAACTTTGGTTTGTGGATGAGCAACATACAGGATGTGCTCAATGCTCAGAATCTAGAAGAGACCATCATGGTCCACGAGAGGCCACCTAAATATAAAGAGGCGGTATAGGAGAAGATGAACAGGAACACTTGCGGGTAATCAGGTCCTGTTTGGAACAGGAACTGAAATATGATGTGATTGGGGTGACGTCTGCAATGAAGATGTGGGAAATTCTTAACAATAAGTATCTCATAAAGAGTGTTGAAAATAGGTTACACTTGCTGCGATGACTCTTCAGATTTCAGGAAGACTCTTCAGATTTTAGATGTCTAGAGGCACCTCGCTAGCGGCTCATGTGAACAACTATACGAAGTTGTTATCGGACTTGGTGAATGTTGATGAGAAGATATCGGATGAGTAAAAGGCGATTATTTTGTTGGGCTCCTTACCTGATGAGGAGTATGATACCTTCGTACTCACTTTGTTGAACGGAAGATCTTCTATCAGCTATAGTGAAGTGACTAACGCATTGACTAATTACGATTTGAGAAGGAAGGACAAGGTGACTTCCCGTGCTAGCACTTCAGGCGAGGCCTTGTCGACGAGAGGTAGAACCCCATATCCGAAAGGTGGTAATAGAGGGAGGTCAAAGTCAAGAAGCTGCCACCAATTAGCAAAGAACCAATGTGCATTCTGCAAGGAGTAGGGACATTGGAAGAGAGACTGCCCGAAGCTCAAGGAGAAGGAGAATGGCAAGAAAAAGGGCCCGAAGGCCAATGAGGTGAACGTTGCGAAAGGCGGTGATTTCGATGATTTGTGCTTTTCTCTACTGATTACTCTGGAGGTGAACCATGTGGATGCATCAGATTGGATACTTGATTCCGGTGCTACTTATCATATGACCCCTAGGCGAGACTGGTTTGCATCTTTTGAGAAAGTCGACGGGGGTGTTGTTGTCATGGGAAATGATCAATCCTGTGGCGTTTGTGGGATAGGTACCATGTGGATTAGGATGCACGATGGAGTAGTCCGTGAGTTGAAGGAGGTGAGATTTGTTCCTCAACTAAAGAAAAGTCTTATCTCAGTCGGAGCTTTAGAAGCGAAGGGATTCAAGGTGACTTTCGAAAATGCTGTAGCGAAGGTTACTAAGGGATCATTGGTGGTGATGAAGGGAGTCCGCAATCGAAATTTGTATTATCTGAAGGGAAGCACCGAGATTGGGCAGGTTGCTTCGGCTATTTTAGAAGCGGACATGAGTAGACTTTGGTACTATAGGTTAGGGCACACAGGTAAAAAGTCACTATAGGCATTGTGCAAGCAGGGGCTATTGAAGGGAGCTAAGAGTGGAAAGATTGAGTTCTGTGAGCACTGTGTTTTTGAAAAGAAGATAAAGGTGAAGTTCGGGACTGCCATTCATTAGACGAGGGGCATCCTGGACTACGTGCATGCAGACATTTGGGGTCCCACCAAGACTGCATCACTTGGTGGTCGATATTGGTTTATCACGTTCGTTGATGACTATTCTAGGCGTTGTTGGGTGTACACCATGACGAAGAAGAGTAAAGTTCTAGATTTGTTTGTAGAGTGGAAAAAGAGATTGGAACTGCAGACTGGGAGAAAGATCAAGACGTTGCGATCCGACGACGGTGGTGAATATACTTCAGACCCCTTTCAGCAGCTATGTCGAGACGATGGCATAGAGAGACACTTCACGATTAGTCATACACCGTAGCAGAATAGGGTGGCAGAGAGACTAAATCGGTCTTTACTGGAGAAGATCTGATGCTTATTGTCACAGAGTGGTTTGGAGAAGATCTTTTGGGTTGAGGCACTTACATATGCGAGCCACCTCATTAATAGGCTGCTTTCATCTGCGATTGAGGGGAAGACCCCTATGGAAATATGGTCGGGAGAGCCAGCACACGATTATGACCAACTAAGGGTATTTAGGTGCTTTGTGTTTTATCATGTGAGAACAGATAAATTAGAACCTCGAGCTAGGAAGGCCATATTTGTAGGATTCAAGCTTGGTGTCAAGAGATATAAGTTTTGGGATCCAGTTGATAAGAAGATTGTACTTAGTAGAGATGTCACGTTCGATGAGGCTTCTATCTTGAAGCTTCCCAGCTCTTATCAGGTGGAGAGCGACCCGACGAAGAAGATATCGCAGGTGGTGGAGATCGATGTAGCTCCACATTGTCCAGATGGTACAATATCCATTAGAGTGCCGACTGAGGTGATGCTAGGTGAGCACGACGATGACACGGGGGATACGAGTACTGATGTGCAAGATCAGGGACCGACAGCTCAGGTTCAGGATTCGATTGTGGTTTAGAGACAGAGGAGAAACATACAGATGCCAGCACGGTATGCCGACATAGTTGCGTATGCACTTCCGATGGAGAGTATCGATGAGTTGGTGCCTACTACATTCAGAGAGGCCAAGCAGAGTTCGGAGGCTGATTCGTAGAATGTGGCTATGCAGGAAGAGATGGAATCTCTTCATAAGAACGATACATGGGAGCTTGTTGAGCTTCCAAAGGGTCGAAAGCAATTGGTTGCAAGTAGGTATACACGAAGAAGGAGGGCATTGAGGGCACTCCATTGAGGTTCAAAGCTAGGTTGGTTACGAAGGGCTATGCACAGGAGGAAGGTAGTGACTATAATGAGGTTTTCTCTCCGGTGGTGAAGCATTCTTCGATTTGGATTTTGCTAGCTTTGGTGGTACAGTATGGTTTGGAGTTAGATCAGTTGGATGTGAAGACGGCATTTCTTCATGGTGATCTCGATGAAGAAATATATATGACTCAGCCATTAGGATTTCGAACTGTAGGGAAAGATAAGTTGGTTTGCAGGTTAAAGAAATCGCTATACGGTTTGAAGCAGTCTCCTCGACAGTGGTATAGGCGATTCGATGGTTTTATGATTGGTCATTCGTACACTCGGAGCCAGTTTGATCCTTGCGTATATTTTCACAAGTTGAAAGGAGGTGCGTACATTTATTTGTTACTTTATATCGATGACATGTTGGTTGCCTCTATTTTCAGATCTGCTATAGATGAGTTGAAGTCACAGCTTTTAAAGGAGTTTGAGATGAAGGATTTGGGTGAGGCAAAACGCATTTTAAGGATGGAGATCGGCAGAGACAAGAAGAAGGGCAGAATTTGTTTGACACAGGTGGCTTATTTGAAGAAGGTTCTACAGCGATTCCACGTTAGCATGGATACAAAGCCAGTTGGTGTACATTTGGGAGCCCATTTGAAGCTTTCAGCTGGTCTTTCACCAAAGTCAGTTTAAGATAGTGTGTTGATGTCGAAGACTCCATATGCGAGCGTGGTTGGAAGCTTGATGTACACAATGGTATGTACGAGACCGGATTTGTCACAGGCGGTGAGCATGGTTTCGAGATACATGCATGATCCAGGAGTGGGTCATTGGGACGCCGTGAGATGGATTTTGAGGTACATTCGAGGTACGCTCAATGTTAGCTTGGTTTATGAGCGGGACACTACTGGTGGGCAGTTATGTATTAGTTACGTTGATTCGGATTATGCCGGGGATTTGGATAAGCACTGGTCTACTACGGGGTATATGTTCACTTTGACCCGTGCGCCGGTGTGCTGGAGATGGACCTTACAGTCGACGGTGGCTTTGTCTACGACGGAGGCAGGGTATATGGTAGTTACGGAGGCTGTGAAGGAGGCTATTTGGCTTTGAGGACTTTTGGAGGAACTTGGTATATCGCAGAGGTCCGTCACTATTCATTGTGATAGCATGAGTGCTATCTATTTGACGAAGAATCAGGTTTTTCATGCGCGGACGAAGCACATTGACGTTCGTTATCACTTTGTTCGCGATGTTCTTGAAGATGGCGATGTGGAAATTGTGAAAGTCCACACGAAGGATAATCCGGCGGATATGCTCACTAAGGTGGTTCCGAGCAACAAGTTTGATCATTGTCGAAACTTGTTGCACGTGATTATTAAGGCCGTTGGTGGCCATTTGGATGAACTACATGAGGCTTGATTCCTTGGGCAAGAGGATACGTAGGCAGTCTTTACGATTCAGTCGGTTTGGATTAGTTGATTTTGATGGGAGGTGAGATTGTTTGGACTCTCGTTCGGGATCTCGACTTGTTGTGAATTGAGTTCGTACTGGACACAACAAGTGGGACATTTGGTTGCTTTGGTGTCGGCTCAGTTTTGGGAAAACTTCACCGAGGTGGAGAATTGTGATCATGTGGGAGTGTGGGGGCCACTCACGCTCCCGCTGCCCACGAATTACGTGTGAGGCCGCTCACACCCGACTTACTAGGCCCACCCGAAGAACAAAAGCCTATATATATATTATTTGTTTCCTAGGGCAGAGTGTGCGAGGTGGGTTAGTTTCGTTTGGCTTGGAATTCATCACGCGGCTGCGGGAGCAAAAACAGGGGCGACTGCTGTGTGCAAAAGAAAAGCAGAGGTTTTTTTTTTGAGTTTTGTGCAGCTGTTCTAGGGTTTTGTGCTCCTCTTTTGAGGGAGATAATTGTGTGAGGGATTTGAGAGTTTGTGTGAGGGTTTAGATTGAGTGATTGTAAACCCTAGTTGTATTCTCTCCCTCTAATAGTAGATCTCCCCCCCCCCCCTCCTTGCCCCGTGGACGTAGGTAATTTGCCGAACCACGTAAAAATTGGTTGTACTGCTATTTGTGTGATTTGTAATAGCTTTTTAGGATCCCTCGACAGGTCACTCCTAGAACTGATGAGAGGAAGAGCAGATATCTCACTTTGTTGAGATATTCGCTTCAGACTCTTATTTCCTTTGTGAGACTGGAATTCTTATTGCGATCTGACTCTCTTGTTGTGCTGCCGAAGTGCTGCCGAAATTTCCGCCGCGCGCAACAATCTATACCATAAGTGAGTGGTTGGGGGATTAGTTTGTGAATTTTAGCTATTCTATTTATGGTTAAAACCACCTCATTCCTATAGGAGTGGCTCTGATAGGATCCTTATTGTGTAGATGGTTAGTATGATGACAATTTATGGTTAAAGCCACCCCATTCCTATAGGAGTGGCTCTTATAGGATCCTTAGTGTGTAGATGGTTAGTATGATGACTATTTATGGTTAAAGCCACCCCATTCCTATAGGAGTGGCTCTGATAGGATCCTTAGTGTGTAGATGGCTAGTAGGATGATTATCAGTATTTAATTGAATGAAAATTTTGTATATGTAGATGGTTAGTAGGATGATTATTGGTATTTAATTGAATGAATATAATTTTTTGCTGCAATGTTTGAATTAAAAGTAAATTGCCCATATTTCACTGGTGGCAAGGAAAAATATCTAATTGCAAAATGAACTTTTAATACCAAAAAGCCACCGAAGAAACTTTTAATATCAAACTAATTAAGAGGAATTA
>BQKN01061592.1:184998-216851 GCA_022839385.1 Asparagus kiusianus | reverse complement strand
ATTGAGTTTAGAAAACTTCTCCAATAAATGACAAGAGTGAGAGAGAGATGATTTGAAGCCCAAACACCAAAGATTATCTTCTCAAGCCCTTGTGAAATTATCTTCATAAACCAAACTCTTAAACACACTTAAAAACAAACATAAAACACCCTTAAATTTGTTTAAACAATTCTCATGGTTGTCACTCAAAAGAGATCAGCAATGGGGTATTTATACCCTCTAAGAATCTCAGCCAAAAACCATAAAACAAATGACAGAAAAGCCCCCCAGAAAATCGCCTCAGAAAAGAGCCGTTAGAAGGCAACGGTCATCTGGTCGGTCGACCGGAAATCTCGTCGGTCGACCGATGGAGCTTTCGGTCGACCGGGCCAGTCGACCGACAGACTTTCTGTCGCATACTGACGAGAAAACAAAACGAGCGGTCGACCGGTTCGGTCGACCGAATACTGACACAGCAGAATTTGATTTTGAAAGCTGATTTTTTAACTTTTGGAAATTTGTTAAAAATAACAAATGAAGTCCAAAAATTATGAAACTTTGGGAAATGTATATAAACATGAAAACGAACATGTTACAAAAAGAATTTTCCAAATGCATTTCCCATTTGTGAAAAATCATCATTTTGCAAAATGGTTCAAAACACGAAAATGTAAGATACTTGAATTTTGATGTTTTGACATAAACCAACTTTTGAAACTTTGTGAAATGTTTTTATAGACTTAGTAAAATATGTATAAACTGATATTGAAGTCTATAAACTAATAAGATAGTATTTTCACAAAATTGCATATTCTATGCAATGTTTTCAAAAACACAATAGAGTATGAAACATATGATTATATATATGAATGTAAATTTGTTTCATATCTATATAGCTAAACCAAAACACAATAATAAATATGAAATGTGTAATCTCATATTTATGAACATGAAAACTCAAAACTATGTATGTATATATATAAAACTATATATATGCATAGAAACCAAAACTTATGTATATATATATAACTATATATATATATATATACGAGGAAACCAATAAAATGTGTGTGTATATTATATTGAGCTTAGAGTATCTAACACACATAATATAAATCTAAACTAGATTACCCAAGCTTGATCTTGATCTTCAATAAACTCTTCTTGGTAATCTCGCGGATGAAGCTTGAACTTAATTTTAAACTTTGATATGCATAAGCTTCAACCACTATTCCACCAACCTCCATTGGATATGTTCGTTTAAGCGCAATTCCATCTATCCTCCAACAACGTTGTTTGTCTATAATAAATAAGAAAACACAAATACTAGACAAACAACATTAGTGGTAAATTGTTTGTTAAACATCATCAAAACAAGAAGGCCAACAAAAACATGGTTTAGCCAAAATATCAAAATTCATGTGTTCACATTTTCATGTTTTGGACTATTTTGAAAAATAATGATATTTCTCATTTGGGAGGTCCTTTTTGAAAAACAGTTTTTGTAGCATGTTTATTATCATGTCTACAATCATCTCCCAAAGTTTCATAAATTTTGGAATTTATTTGGTATTTTTTAACATGGTTTAAAGTTGATTTTTTTCTGTGCATTTCAGATCAGTGCACGTTTAGTCGACTCATAAGTCGACTCACGAAGTGCACCGGAGTTGTGATTTTTCTTCTGCTGAGTCGACTCATATAAGCCGACTCATTAGTCGACTCATAAGTCGACTTATGAGACGACTCATAAGTCGACTTATCAGAGAGCCGTTGTACAGTAATGGCTAGTTTCCAGATTTGTTTATTTTAATGTTTTTATAGGATTTTGTTGGATTCTTGGGCTGGTTTCTTCAAGCATATATATACCCCTTTACATTAACTATTTTTAAAAAAACCAAGAAAATGTTTTAATCAAGTTTAACAAGGGTTTAAGTTTTGTTTAAGTGTGTTTAAAAGCTTTTAAGCATTTTCGAGTTTGAGTTTGTGAATTCAATTCCACAAGAGCTTGAGGAGATCATCTATTGGAGTTTGAGCAATCAACTATTCTCCCTCCATCTCTTGTCATCTATTAAGAAGTTTTCTAAACTCTTTTCTAGCTTTATATTTATTTGTGTGATTATCATCTTATTAAAGCTAGTTTTATATTGAGTTTAGATTTGATTAATCTCATTGTTACACACACCCACTTGAGCTTATTGTATTTGGATTCATAATATATTTAGGGTTGTGAGAGATAGTAACATTGAGTTGAGCCTAATTGAGTTCTCACATTGTTTAGAGAACAATCATTTGTTGTGTGCCAAATTGTGAAGTTCACTTTGTAATACACTTGTACACCAAGAGGAGTGTGTGGTGAGGACGGAGTCGATACCGAGAGGAGTGGCGTCAGTGGCCTAGTGAGAGGTGATAATTCTGAGCACTTGAGGGAGTCGATACGTGAGGACTAACACTTTAGGTTGTAGCTTGTGTATGTACTTTGTGAGGATTTGTGAGAGTTGTCGGTTGACTTGATAACCGAGTGTGTAGAGTTTTCGGTTAGCTAGAAAACCGAGTGTGTAGAGAAGTTTCAGCTTCCAAACCGGGTTGTGTAGTGGATTCTCCTCGAGAGTGGAGAGCGGGGACGTAGGACGGAAGGTCCGAACCTCGTGAACATATAGCGTGTTTGGTTTGCATTGCCGCACTTATAACTCTTCATCTTATAGCCTATTGCATTTTGTTTATATTGTCCACTAGTTTGTTTCACCTTTGTGATAGTTTAAATATATCCTTGCATATACCATATAGTATATCTCATTGCTAGGATATATCACCTTAGTTGTATTGCTTATTCTTTCTCATATAACATTGTATATCTATCTTGCAAGAATAATTTATTAATAAGTTTTTAATTGGCATTAAATCAGATTAGATTAGCATAAGACCCTAATCAGCCCTCTCTAGGGTCTAACAAAGATTAGCTATGAAGCTCTTGTAATGGAACTCAGCTTTGTCAATCGCCGTTTGAAGGGTTCGGTGTGAGCAGAACCGACAGCTAATGATAAAAAACCAAGTTGATATCTCAACAGTTTAAGAGTACGAACAGACAAGCCACTCTGTAAATGCAAGGCAGTCGCAACACTTTGGTTGAACAGTCTAACCAGACTTTTCGTACAAATCTTTATCTCCACCTCAATTAAATCTTCAGGTTCAGGAGATTGGGGAACCTTAACGCGATAGGAAAGGCCTGCTTCTGTAGAGACAATCACTGCATCCGTGGTAGTCGGAGAGATAGTTGGCAAGACTTATATTCATTCATTACCTGACATGAGATACGGTGTGAGTGTGACCAAGATGTTCGAAACATCTACAGTGGACGGTGTCGCGAACGTTGCCACTATAGATGAGGTAGCAGTCCTCACAACCATTACCATGGTCATTAGCGCATCCATAGACACAACTTCGATATTGATAGACGAGATCTCTGGCTAAACAAAAGTAGTTGTAGCCATGTTGAGTCCCTCATTAGAATAAGGCTTAGGGCTTGGTGGCACTACCCTTCTAGCCCCTTCGGTATTGAAGAGACTGAAGCATCATCATTATCAGAAGACCCATGAATGATCAGTTTTCGTGCACTAATGAAACAAGTGCTAGCGCAGGAGCTGCGTTTGTATCAATGACAGATGCAAATCCAAAGATGAATCTCGACAAACTTCGCCAACAAGTGAACGTAGCCAATCGACGAGCTTCACCAAAATAACTTGGAATAAAATGAGTCTTGCTAGCTAGTGAATATCGCTAATTGATAAACTTCACCCAGTAACCCAAAATTGAGCGAGTTTCGCTCATATCCAGAATTAGTCAAAATTCACTGATTTCCCAACATCACCTCAACAATAGAAAAGACGAACTTCGTTCCAAGTATGGATTTAGACGAGTACAAACATCATTAAACTTTCAATACAAGTCTACAACCAAGGAAACTATATTCAGCGGTACATCTCTGATAACCAAGCAAGCAAATGAAAACAAGTTTCGTAAGACAATTCAAGCCATCTTCAATAGTACACCTCTGGCTATTTACCCAAAGTATTTCAATGCTAGCTACAAATCAAAATGCAGGATCTGAAAAAACTTTGCAAGGGGTCTTATAGACAGTCAAAATGTATTTTCACTTAGGCCAATAATAAGCTTGGATCCAAGAAGTGAACGTCCATGTGTTAAACACTTTAAATGAGCCCAAAGTCAAGCCTACAATAAGCTGCAGCAAATGTTGCCTGATGATTGAAGCGAACCTCACCAAACAGTCCATATAGACTCGGCTTAGCCAAATCAAAAGCGAGTCAACTCCCAAAACACGCCCCAAGCCGAGTCGAAAGGCGTCATCAGTTGGCCAAACCTAGATTCGAATTCTGTGTTAAATTCAAACCCATGGGTGGAGTTCACCAACTAATGAACTCCGGCCACGTACATCAACTCAAGTGGACAAGGTCATCCACTTTCAAAGAAGACTCGCCCATGTCCATAGCGACCCTTGCTCACGACTTCAGCGAAATCCGCCCACATCTTAAGCATACTTCACCAAGTCCATGAAGCCCACCGGATAGTAGTTTTAAGAGCTATTTATGAGGAATAACTGCTCCCTTTTATCTCCTACTTTAATGACAACTTAATCCACAATTTAGAGGCAATTAACTCTCTCTTTTAGCCTATAAAAAGAGGGAAGATTATTTATTTAAAAAGGATCTGAGAATTGGGAAAAATCAAAAAAGGTCTATCTATCTAAGAGATCAAACCGAATCCCAGAGAGATCAACTCACACGTAGAGAGAGATTCTTATTATCGCATTGGCGATTCAATCAGGTAAAACTATCAAGAGAATACTAAGGTAAAACTATCAAGAGAATACTAAGGTATCTTCCAGACCACTAAGCTTGCACCCACAACAAAAGACTCTAAGTCTTAATCAGTGTGTCAATGGAGTACAAGATCGACGCTCCATCGACACATAGAAAAGAACCCCCAAGAAGAATAAATTTTTTATTTTTTTATTCTTTCTATTATAATCTGAGATAATTACAATATTAAAAGAACCCAAAATAGGAAACAATTATAATTAACGGATACATGTGATACTTAGTAGAAACCGATTATAATTAACAGGTAGAGAGTATAGCTAACATGTATTTGTGATTTTTAACATGAACCACTTATAATTAATATGTGCATGTGATACTTAACAGGACCCTGTTATAGTTAATAGGTACAAAGTATAGGTACAATGTACTTGTGATACTTAACAAGAACTGAAAATGATTGTTCAATAAAATTAACGTCTTGCTCAAAAAATCCTCGCTGATCTCCTCACTTCTCCAAACAACAACAAAAATAATACCATCTGTTGGTGGCGGCGAAGAAGGCTCGAGGCTCAGAGCGGGACCAAGGATGACTAAGAGTTGACAGCTTTTTAGTGGTGATGTGAGCGACAAAGGAGGAAAGGACGATGATCGGCATGACAATGGAAGAGAATTATGGCTAAGATTTGAGGTCATGAGGGGGCTATGGAAAAAGATTTCTTAACAGGTAGAATTATTTGGTTGAAGAAATTTTCATTTTAAACCCAATCCAATATTTATTTTTAAAAACCGACCCACTCCCGTTTTAATTACCAAAATCGATCCATTTCGTGGCCACGTCAGCAACGTGGCCACGAAGCGGGTCGATTTTTTTTTAAACAAGTTGCTAAATAGTAGGGGTTGCCAACCCCGACTATTTAGCAAATGTACAAGCTAAATTAGTCGGGGTTCGCAACCCCGACATATTTAGCACAACTTTTTTCGAAATAGTCGGGGTTTCCAACCCCGACCATTTTATTTGATGATTGACGCTAATTGCTTTGCTTCCCCTTTCATCCCGTTCCTAAATTATGGATTGCATTCAGCTCCAGAATTATCAACTGCATTATCACTTCCCTTCATATAAAAAAAACAATAATCCTCTATCAAAATCCAATTCACCTCCAATTAAAATTCAAGAACTGGGATGTCGTCGGCGTTGCCGCCGTAGCCGGAAAACCTTGTAGATGACGAGGCCGCAGACGATTTTGAACGCTAAATTAGTCTCAGGGCCCAATTTGCGGGCTCACGCGTTCAGCTTCCATTGAATTTGGTGGAGAGACTCACACGTGTGGCTGGAGAGAATAAAATGAAATAGTCGGGGTTGGGAACCCCGACCATTTTATTTAAAAAGTAGTGCTAAATATGTCGGGGTTGCGAACCCCGACTAATTTAGCTTGTACATTTGCTAAATAGTCGGGGTTGGCAACCCCTACTATTTAGCAACCTGTTTAAAAAAAATCGACCCGCTTCGTGGCCACGTTGCTGACGTGGTCACGAAATGGGTCGATTTTGGTAATTAAAATGGGAGTGGGTCGGTTTTTAAAAATAAAAATTGGATTGGGTTTAAAATGAAAATTTCTTCTTATTTGGTTCGTTTTCGACCGCCAAGTTTCTATTCCACCGGGCATCAGACTTCGGCTTTATGTCCCAAAAGCCCACCCGGCCTGCTCTGTCTCCTCCAAAGCCCAAACCCGAAGCTTTGCCTCTGCTCCGTCCTCATTCCCCACTTCCGAAAAAGCCCGCTTCTTCTTTCCTAGGGTTTTGAAAAGTAGGGTTTTTACTTTCTCCCCTCCATTTTCTATCTTCAACCCCTCGCTAGGGTTCCTCAAATTCCAAACGAAGAAGAAGAATAAGCCCACAATGGTTTCTCCTCACGAGCTCCTCGCCACTATCGAGTCGGCCTTGCTGGGCCCCACTCCGCCGACCCCGACACAGCGGATCGAGCTCATGCACGCTCTTCGATCCTCTTTCTCCTCTCTCCGAGATCTCCTCTCTTATCCAGTACCCCCCTCCCCCCTCCCCCAACTCAATTGAACCTTTATCCTCTTTGTTTCTTGAAGGCTGAATTTGTTTGTGTTGTTCAGGGACCGAAGGCGTCAGATCGAGCTCAGGTTCAGTCGAAGGAGGTTCGACTCCCGGATTCTCCGCCGATCTCGCTGGATGACATGGACGTCCAAATTGTAAGTCATTGCGCTTTTTTTATATAGATTACTGGCTTATTTCTCCTGTTTGGGTACTCCATGTAGCCATTTGTTAGGTAATTGCAGCATTCTCGTTTGTATTGATGGACATAGAAGCCTACAGGAAACAAAGTTACTTATTTGGGGAAAATTGCACTTGAGGGGGGAAAAAGTGATGGGGTTTGAGTCAATGCAACTAGAAAGTTTTGGTTTTGGACGAGACTTTGGTTTTATATGCCTCACAAACTTCGGAAGTTAAAATCTTTTATTTATATTTAGTATATAACTGAAAGCAGAGCTCTTGACAACATTTATGCATATGAAATGCACCTAAAGTGTCATTTCTAAAGTTTAATATTATCACACACGCATGGCATGCGTGCAAACACACAACAACAACCACAAAATCATTATCGCATAACAACATGCCTTTGCATTCTTATCACTTAGCGGTGGATGGTATTTGTATGTGTCATTAGTGTTATTATGAGGAAACAAGCACCAATGAGGGCCCTGATCTCGTTGTTATCTGGTGTTCAAGCAAGATTTTTTCTTGGTCGCTGCTATCTGTTATCTTTTGCTAATTATGTGGATGCCTTAGCTATTCAGAGCAGTAGAGCATTCATTATCGTCTAGATTTTCTTACTTTCACTTTTCTTCAGTCTTGTTATTTGTTTTCACTATTTCCTCTGGTCTGACTGTCAAATTCACAGGCTATTAAGTTAAGTGATGAACTCAACCTTAATGAAATTGAGTGCATCAGGCTCCTTGTTTCTGCCAATAGAGAGGTATGTCCTTTTCCCTCTTGTTTATGTATTCAAATCAAAAACTCATGAGATTTCATCCTCTGATAGTAGGCTTTTTTGCATTATGTATGACCTTCCAATCTTATGTTTCTCTAGTGGGTTCTATTTGGACGAGAACCAATAGAGATTTTTCGTCTCGCAGCAGGCCTTTGGTACACTGAGAGGCGGGATCTTATAACCTCATTGTACACCCTTATGCGGGTAATAATGTAGTTTGATTGCATCTTACTGTACCGCTATGAATGAATACTGTATTTTTCTCCCTTGTGTATTTACACTTGTCTTTTTTCCCCACTTCTTAAAGGATTTGTAATATTCTCTTCTCTTAAGCACGCAGGCTGTTGTGCTCGACCAGGGTCTGGAGGCTGATCTTGTGGTAGACATCCAAAAGTTTCTCAATGATCTTTTTGAATGTGGTTTGAGGCAACGGTTAATAATACTGATAAAGGTGTGAAATCCAGTTAGATATCTGCTTTTCAATTGTGTAAATGTACTGCAACCGTTGACTTTAGAAGATCATATTTTCTATTACAATCTCATAAATTTTAGATATACTTATTTATGGTTTAAAACTGAACCATACAGAAAGTCTGTGTTCATAAATGATTAAGTTACATATTTAACCTTATTCAACTAAGCATACCTTTCTAGTTCATATAGTTTACTCAATGCCTAAAGGTGTATTTTCTGGATGTTTATCTTTCATCTTTAGGAACTCAGTCGGGAAGAACCGAGTGGTTTTGGTGGTCCAAATGCTGAACGCTATGTTCTTGATTTTAGAGGTGCTATTGTCTTGAGGCAAGCTGTTGTTTCTCGAGAACGATTAAGCCTTAGTCATTGCCTTGTTCTATCTGTGCTCATTACACGGATCAGTAAGTTATATATATTTTATGTTGTCATGCAAAAATAAGTTTTACTTCAATATTTTTGATTGCATTAGTTTGTCTCTTTAAGCATGCTCTGGTATATGTAGGGAGAGTGATATTTCTAGTTGCATATGAGATGAAGTTTTAGTGCTTATATAGTTATATACGTACCCATGATTGGTGTGGTCGACGAACATACACGTGCTTCTGCATGAGAGTATAAAGGTTGCCCAAGAGATTATGTCTGTGAAAGAAACACAAGGGATATGGTATATATTCTTCCAGTTGATGAAAAATAAGTAACACAAACCAGAAATATATTAAGCTTTTTAGTGAGACTTAACCTAGCCTGTAGTCTTTTCCTATCACTTATTAACTGCAATGATGTTTTATGGCTGATGATAATTATGGACTATGGAGCGTTTCAAAGGTGAAGCTAGGGTTGTGTAAATGTTGATCATGACTTCCATGAATTACCATTAGGATAGATATCATATAAAACATATAGGCTGTGTGGGAAGATTTTATGTCAAAAGCAGCACTTAAAGATGTGTTGGATAAACATGACCATGGTTGTCTAGATGATTGGTAATTAAGGATTAATGTTTTCTAGGCTAGATAGTTACTGAATTGGTGGGAAAAGTTACCAGCAGAGAACCTAATACTAATGACAAATGTTAGACGCCATAAAAGAGAGGTTGGGGAAAAAGACAGAAAGTAAAAGTGGTAAAGAAGGAATAACCTCATACCTTGCCTTTTAATGCTATTTTTATTATTAATTCTCTTTTACAAATAGAGGGATAAATTAGCTACATTATCACTTTTGCCAGTTAAGCAATCTTTTGCTGGCAATTTTCTGTTGGTTAATCATTTCAAATGCTAAAGGGGGTTATTAGGTCTAAAAATCTATTAAATTTTTTATTTAAGGCTCTCAGTTTTAGTTGTTTGGTTATTTTTATATTTTGCAATGTTAGACTTGTTAGTAGCTTAGTATCTTGTGTTTGAGGATTACATTTTAGTTTGTTGTTTGAATTTTATAAATATATATATATATATATATAATAATAATATTTAAAAAATCTAGCTGTGTCACCGTGTCCTATTTTTTTGGGTTTTGTCGTGTCCGTGTCGTCGTGTCCGTGTCGTCGTGTCCGTGTCCGTGCTTCGTAGGTTGTCTGTATTGCTTTTGAGTTTTCTTTTGCCATTTTAAGATTTTGAAATAAATAAAAAAACTTCTTGTTATTGAGTAAAAACATAATACATATCAACATAATTTTCACCTGTACTATCCTTTTTTCCTTTCTTCTTGCCCTGCTGTTTGATGGGGCAGGGATAGTAGCAGTTGTTACTGTTAGTTCTATGCTAATTTATGCTAATTTTGTCGCATATTTGTTTGTCCGTGTCGTGTGACAACCTCTTGAACTCCAATTGTTTTTTTCGAGTTAAATGAGCTGAGTCAGGCTAGGTTTATCTTGGAATTTAAATCCAACCAAAACTTAAGCCAAATGGAAATTGCTAAACCCTATAAAAACTTCATTGGCTTTGACTACTGCAAAATCTTGATTTCACTATCATCCCTCTCTTAGAATGTGAGGAAGAAAGAGTAAACAGTAGAAGTGGTGTTGGTAAGTGATCCAATTTTTACTTCTTCATGCCATCCTTCCATCGGCTTCTGTCCTTTACCATTTTCCTTTATTGATCATTAGGGTCAAAATGGTGGTAGTTTTATATTCAACAACTTTTTCATGGTTTTATTATTTATCTATTTTACTGAATTTTCGTAGCATCAACTGAGTCAATATGTCACATAGTTTCAGATTGGCCCATACAAAATTTGTAAGATCACTTATGCATGTACAGTTCTATTAGTTCCAACTTTCAAGCATACCAGGTATGATTATTTTTGGATTTGGTGGCTTTTATACCAGTCACAAGCACGCCGAGGCAATTGCCTCGAGGCTAGAATGCGTCTGGGGGCATTGCTGCAACATCCTGCATGAGGTGTGGGGCACATCGTGTATGCAAGACATGAGCCTTGATTCATTTAGATTGGCCTCACTGCACGTCACTGTTCTAGCATCCAACACTGTCATTATTATGTTCTGTTTTGCCATTATTTTCGCAATTGTTTTGTTCGCTCCCTCTTTTTCGTTTTTCCTTTGTTCACTTCTTTTCTCCTTTTCTATTTTTTCATCTTTTCACTTACAAAAACAACGATAGTAAACATATTTTTCTCTACTTTTTCGTTTTTCCTTTGTTCACTTCTTTCCTCCTTTCTCTACTTTTTCATCTTTTCACTTACAAAAACAACAATACATATGCGAGCCATTTATTTTGATACAGTGTCAAGAACAATTACTTAGAATGTAATTGTTTGTATTTTGGTTTCTCCTCCTTTTATTGTCATTATTTTACTTTTGTATTAACTTTTTCATTTTTTTCTTATTTTTCTCTTACTTGATACGATCTTACGATTTTTCTTTCCCTTAATTGCTTCACTGTTATGGCATTGTTTTATCTTTTCCTCCTTTTTTCTTTCATGATCCTATACTCTTATCTGCTTCCTTCTTGTTACTTTGTCTTACTGCTATGTTCCATCTTTCTGCATTGTTTTTTGGAACCTTGTTTAAGAAGTCGTTTTATATAATTAGAATTTCTGAGCCACTATCCCAGAAAAATGTCAGACATTAATATAGTGTTTCCTTAAATTCAATATTAATAATTCTCATTTAGCGAATGAGCTAGTGCAAGTAATTTGATTGATCTTAGTTTTAAATCATATTGATGTTATTAAGAAAATAAGTGCATTTACGCTCTGGTAAATTAAGGCCTTTGCATGTTGCTTTGCACTATGCGCATTGGTATAATGTGTGACATTCCCAGGGTGAATTCCATGTGGAACTACTCTTTTTTTTCGGATTATGATAATTACATTTGAATCAGTTCTACAATGATATGAATTTTCGATTTCTAAAGGATAGAGTTCTAGCTTGTTGTTGTAGGTTGTAGATGACACTACGATTAGGATTTGTATATAACATTATCGCTTTGCATTGAAGAAAATAGAGGAAAGGTGCTTTTAATAGAATTTGCCAGAGGTAGCTAGGTGCATAATCTACCAATAGCAAATAGATGGAGACATTTATAAATAGGCAAACACTTAGTTGAAGAGTCTACAAGATAGTGGTGAACCCTATGTACTTCTATTAGGAAGCCGTACCTGTACCCGGCACGTACCAGTATCTGTACACAAACCTCTTTGACACGTCTTGAATATATGAATATGTTTATTCGGGCAGATACTCAATTATATAATACATGTTTTAATTTGAAACACTCCTCATATAGTTCTTGGATGTATATTCTACATTTTACGTCTATTTCTTGTATATTTATCATATGTAAATGGCAAGACAAGATTTATCTTATGTAAATTATTAATTTTAAAACATATAAATATACATAAAATGCAACCTAAGAAAGGCAAGAGTGACTGCAAAACTACATGTCTACATCCATAGTCAATGTTTAAAGTGTTGATTGGCATGTTCGACATGTCAGCTGAAATATTATTTGATGCACGGCTTACAACAGTTAGAAAGCTTTACATGTCATTTATCATTTTTGGGAAATTATCCCTGATATACCATGAATTTTTTCCCTGATATATCAAGTGATATTCTGGGATCTCCCGATATATTAGGTTACATTTTGGCACAAAAAATTGCTTGAAGTTGTGCATAATTAGATTTATTTTAAAGATCGAGTTTGGGTCCTAACCCCAAACTTGAATCCACTTTATATAAATCTCAAAATAGGATAAGTAGAGATCAATTTAAGCTCCAATTTATCGTCTCACTTTTCTTGAGTCAAGAGTTTCTTCATTGTTGACTGCATGCCACCTGCAGTAAGTTTCTCTTTCTCAATCTCTTTCTGCCTCTCTCTCTCTCTCTCTCTCAACTCTTCTTAGCTGTATCCTCTTCCAGGCTCTCTATACCCCTAAACAATCTTATTTGCCCTATTTGACATATTTAATGTTAAGATATTAGTTAGGACTTAGGGCATCTATGGTATGTATATACATACTGTCCAATTTCCCACTGCAATATTTACTTAAATCTAAATATTTGCTATCCAGTATTAATTTTTTTCATCTGACATGACACCAATATCAGACATTTGGAACATAGATCACTGTTTTTAGGTGTATAATAAGTTTTTACACTGTTTAAAATTTTCATTCAGAAACTATAGTACCTACTTTTGAGTAAATAAGGTAGTATTATTTTTCATTTATTGCTTTGCGCATGACTGAGGAAGTTAAAGCAATAGTCTGCTGTCCTTTTCCTCATGTTTCCAGGCATAATGGCCTGGGCAAGTACTTTTCTTGCATCTAACATTTCTATAGTTTGTCTTTCTATGTGTGGTATTTACATGATATATTGATGCTCTAAAAGTATCATCGGTTAATTTGCTACAGTTTCCAATGAACTCAAATTAGTTTAATGACTCAATTTCCTTGTCGTTATTTTGCTTAATAAAAATTAAAATTATCCAATATTCTTTGTTGTATTAAATTTTTATAGGATGGTTTTGTTGGAAATTATTGTAAATTAGGAACTAGGAATGGTCAATCCTTATCTGAAATAGATGTCATAAAACCTGTTATCTTGTTTTTACCCCCTAAAGTGTTTCAATTTCTTTTAAACATATAATAGAAGAGATAATTCTAGTGAGGAATGGAATAACACTTACTTTTTTCTTTCCTCTTTCAGATCCGAAAGATGTGAAAGATGTTTTTATAACCTTAAAAGATTGTGCAGGTGGAATCAATGATAGTGACTCCACCATACAACTTCAGGTATGGGTCTTAGTATATATTTATTGATCTGACTACTAGTTTCTGTCTCTATATTGTTTTTAAAAACACTTTCTTGCAGTACCTCCATCCTAAAATAAATTAGAACCTTAAACTTTTTACCTTCGCAAGATTAGTTTCAGGAAAATAATTAGAGAACAGAAAACGCTTTTCCTTTACCAATTTCTGATTCATGCTTTCTATATGATAGTAGATTAAAAAAAGCTTAATAGATTGCGTAGGATTCATATATTAAAAGTTTTAATAATAAATTGGGATATAAAAGATAAAAGTTGCGAGGTTAAGTATTTTATTGAAGCAAATCCAATTTCTCACTAAAGCACATGACTCCTTAAATTTCAAGATCTACAATTGTTGTTATAGGATCTATTTGTAGGCTGAATAATCCTAATATCTTCCAGATGTATTGTCATTTGAGCAAATAAGCCTTATTTAATCGAAGACTTAAAGCTCACTTCCTATCTGCAAGGCCCCGATTACATTTCACCTCGAAAATTTCTCTTCTTAAACATTCCACTGAGATTTTTCTTTTCTTTTTATATTGGTTAACAGCTGTTTTCTATTTCTTTTATCACTGTTATTTTTGTGATTTTGTCTTGTTTTCCTACTGCAGATCACATTCAGCCTTATGTTTACCCTGGTGATAGCTTTCATATCTGATGCTCTGAGCATAGCTTCAGACAAAGCATCAACATCGTTGCATGATTCTTCCTTCAGTCTTGAATTTCATGGACTAGTGAGCCAACTGAAACAATTCATCTTCCTAATTGTTCTTACTATATTCTGATTCTAATTTGTTCAAATGTTTATGTTTGATACAGCTAATGATTGTTGGGAACATCCCAAACATTGAGGGCTTCGTTGATGTTATAAGACTAGCATGGGCTGTGCACATGATTATATCTCAAGATCAGGGTGCAGGAGATATTTCTTCTGGTGGTTCTTCCAAGGATTTGTCAAATATTTATTCTTGCTTGCAGCTTGTGTGCACAAACAATGTCTTCCAATTCTTACTCACCAGAGTACTTCGTACAGCTGCCTACCAGGTAACAGTTATAAGTTAGCTGCATCATTCAGTTGATGTTTTAGTAACTTTGTGGATAATGAAATGCATTGTCTACATATGATCAATGTTTAAATATCGGATATCGGGGAAATATCGGACGACCAAAATTCATTTTGGATTGTGGATATTGGGGGATATGTGGTAAATATTGGAGTGCTATATCGGATAATGTTCATTTGTAATATAATGTTCTAAAATGTAATCTAACATACTTAATAAAATATAAGCATACAAAATGTAAATAATATATGTTTATGATCACTTATCAACCTTTTAAAACTAGTAAAAGTCCAAAATTGACATTGCAACACTTTGGCTGACTTTTTTGAGGCTCTAACTAAGGTCACTTCCTATATTGTGAAATTATGATAAGTCGCTAAAAAATTGCTACAAGTGGTATATTATTTTGCGACAAGCTATATAAAAGGATATATCGACCAATATGTCAGCTGATGTATCGGCCATGTTGGGTTTATATTGCCAAAGAATTGCGAAAAAGTGGTAAATGATATTTAGACCATATCATTTTGCGTCAAACCTTGTAAATGGATACATCGGACGATACATCGGGTCATGTCGGGGATATTTAAAACAATGCATATGCTTCAAGTACATGTTTTTCTTTACCTTATCTCTTTGATGTTCTTGCTCCTGGATATCATGCCTCTTCTTCCGACCTTGGAGGTACTGTTTTATTTTCTCATTTGATTTGTTAGGGTTTTAGCACATATGTATGTATCTTTTTTAAGATCATGACTTAATATTCTTGTTATTTTAACTTTAAAAATTCATTATCTTGAAAATAAATATCCTTGATAGGTTTCTGCACTGGGGATGTTTTAGAAACTCCGTCATGATGTCTTAGACAATAATCACATCTTGTAGCAGTCAAACCCAAATTGGTCTTCTAAATTTTTTGGTTGAAATAGAGAATATTGTTACCACCATACTTGCAGCAGTTATCTCGTAAAATGGGCTAAAGAGGAAAGGACTAAAAATCGTGAATCCAAAAAATGGACTTTGTTTTTTCTTGAAACATAATCATAGATATCCATCATACATTCTTACTGCTGCAACCTGTTATTTACTACCTTGATATTCCTTTCGTAACTGCTCATTGACTTACAAGTAACCATCCACCTTTCTTTTGGCTCCGTGTTGACAGAGTCAAGTTTAAATTTAAAGCCTCAAACACATAAGATTGTAGCAGGAACTTTACAATAGACCAATGGAACATGGTTGTCATCCATGCATGTGACTATTTACTGAAGGCAAAAAAGTGTTACATCTTTGTCATAATTCATCTCAGCTGTTAGTGACTTGGCTATTTATCCAATTGATCACTCTTGTGCATGTCAATATAAGTTATGAAGTAGGTGGATGTTTCTCTATAATTAAGTTGAAATACTTTTGATCGTTATGTTGGCATATTGCTTTACCTTTGCAAATAGTGATTATTAATTTATTATTTGAGATTTATAATTCATTTCTAAGGTGCTCCTGTCTCTTGCATCTTAAGGTTGTACTTAGCTATTGTTATTGGCTTCTTCAGGTTGATTGTTGTGTGTACTTGCTGTTGTAATTTTGCAATTTTTTTAACTTTTGGGAATAAGTGCTTAAGTTCTGACATTTATGGGTTGATAGTGGTGGAGCACAATAAATTATTTACCAATGCTTCTGAATATCCTGCCTTCTGCTAATGGTCATCTTACATGTTATTTTTGCAGAATGATGATGAGGATTTGGTTTATATGTATAACGGATACATGCACAAGTTGATGATGTTCTTTCTTTCTCACCCGGTTACACGGGACAAGGTTTGTACTTTGTATCTTTATCTTCTTGTTCTTCATCCTTCTTTTAAAGGAGTTCTTGAATATGGTCATCGTTTGAAAGGCTATCTATCCGTCCAAGCAACTTGTTAGTGAGACTTTTACTCCTCTCTGGGGAAATCCTTGAAGTAGCATTAGGCAGTGCTCTAAATGTCGGATGTCGGGGCATATTGGACAAAAATTTCCGTACTGGACGATAGATACCATGGGAATAACGAAGATGTGTAGTAACTATTGTGGTGTCATATCAATGATGTGAATACATAGTAATATATTATAGATGGTTATGCTTGATGCATAAGAAAAAGCGGAGCTGCAATACAAATCATGAAAATTTTAAAGAAGCTAATAATATTTCTAAGTGGATAATGCTAGGACTAGACCCATTTAACATATACTCCATTTTAAGCCTTTTGGATATCTTCTCCGCCAAAGCTTAACATAACATCCATGATGAAAATAAGGATGAAATGGTGAGAGAGATTAATTGGTGAGATTTAGGGAAAGAGAAATTTATCAACAAGAAGCAATCAAAGAGGAAAAAAGGGGTCTTTTGAGTTTTGACGAAACAGTCAATGTTGAGGGCACAGGCGGATTGTCGCAGTGCAATCCATTTCAAGATAAATAGTCGGGACTTAAAGAGCCACAAACTATTGCAAAAAAATTAGTCTTATTTGAGCCCCTAATTCTTCTTTTCAGGTATTTATAAAAGTGAGTATTGGTTTGGGTTTAAGTAACCTCAGTGAGTCATAAATCCAAATGTGATCTTTTAAACACATTCAAGCCAAAATTAATATTGCAACATTTTGGCCTATAATTTGAGGTTTAAATATCGGCCAATATATCATGAATATCTCATCATCGCTGAAAAGTTGCCAAAAGGAATATATGATTATGAAACTATATTGTTTGCAGCAAGCCTTATAAGACAACATATTACTTGACATTTTCGGCCATGTCGGCTGATATTTCATAGTCACAACTGGTTACCACACATTTATATGTTATTTATACAATTCTTGAATTGATGACTTAGCTCTTTTGCATAGATTTTCCCTTTTCGTGAAGGGATTCTTCCATGCTTTTCAAGGTATGAAATATCTTAGCAGGCTGAAGGCATTCTTCTAGCAGAGTATAAACACTTTCATCTGAACAAGGAACTGCATGCTGAGATGTCAGGATTAAAAGAATCCTGACAATAAAAAAAGGATATTTGTAATTTACATAGATTCCCAGGGAATAAAGCTTTAAAATGTCATAGGGTCTTTCTTAAAATAGTGGCAGGGATTTTTATTTTATTTAGTTATTATAGTAATCGTCATTATTTTCTTCTTGAGTCGTGGGTAGGGTGGGAGGAGCAACAATATATTCCTAAATATTATTATCTAGTCTTTTCCATTAACATCTGCCAAAGTAAATCACAGAACATCAACTTGCAAGTTCTTTCCGTAGGTTTGTCGTTTGTGAACAATGGGTATAGTAGTTCTTACTTAGTGCTCCAGTTTAATAATGTCGGGAAGAGAAAATTAATATCTTGATCAACACTGGCTCAAGAGTTAAGAGGCACAACCTTCTTAGAATTTGTTGCTGTTTATAGTTTTGAGCAGTATTTTATGTGGTAGTTCCGTGCGGAGAATTGACCTATTAATTCTATATGGAAGAATGGTCTATAAATTCTAATCTAGACTGCTCGCTTGTAAATTATTTCATTTAATTTTTTTATTATCGTCATTTATACATCTCCTTTTCACAACTTCTTGACATAATAAACGTGCAATGCCCTAGCTAAACATGTAGTGGTTCTTATTAGTGTAACTTATCTGAGCCTTTTGGTTATTTTTATTATTTCTTTATTTTTATTCCTTGCACATTTTTCAACAGGTGAAAGAAATGAAGGAGAAGGCTATGACTGCCCTTAGTCCATATATCATGGCAGGAGCGGATGACTTTAGAGATGATCCTTCATTTTATTTGCAACAACATGCCCACATGAGTCGTCAGCCGTTCATATCGATTTTGGAGTTGGTTGGTGATGTTTATCAGGTACAATCTTTTTCTTTCGTGATTATCTTTTGAAGCTTGTGTCTAGTTTGTTCTAGGTTAAGGACACAAATTTTTTATGCGTCTTTCACATTTTCCTTGCTGAACTCTGCTTTGAAATATGTATATGTATGTGTAGAGATAAGGACGGGGGCGGTGGTGGGGAGGATAAGAAATGAGTATATTCTAAGGTAGGTAGATGTTGCTTCTCGTGAGGATATAATGACTAATGAGAGAGAATCCAGTAAGATAGTTTGGTCATGTATAACAGTTTCCACTAAATGCACCAGTTAGGAGAATTGATAAAATTATATTAAATGAGCACCAGGAGGATTTAGCTGAAGAGAGCTTATTTAAGAGAGCTTATTTTGAAGCAGTTAAGGACCATGGTAAGTTAACTTACTGAAGGAAATGTCCTTGACCGGACTGAATGGAAGATTAGTAGCCATATAGCCGATCCCAAAAATTTGAGATGTAGACTTTTTTATTGTTGTTTACATGCCTAAGAAACCAAAAATGTGTAAGTTTTTCCCTCCCTTTTTTCCCTTTTCTTTTCAGCATCAGGTAGCATGCAAAATGGATGTTAAAAAATTACATGTACTTAGATCTATTGGTACAAGTTCACATCCAAAATTGATCATGGTCTAAGCACTTAAAGCACTTTCTCACAAATCTGTAGGTAGGTTTGAGACTCCGTGAATGCAGAATAGACAACTTCTTAATTTCTTTTGTCCATTTGTGGCTAATTCCTGGTGCATGTATGAAAACTGCAAAATCATTTGAATTTTAGTTTTTGAGCTCTCAGTAATATTGATGAAAGTAGAGGTGGGCTTTTAGGGTGCCCTACCATTAGGTTTTAATTGAAGGTATTTGTATTCCAGAACTTGCCAGGTTAATAACCATGTCCCAATAGAGGGTTAAGGTGAGTTAGTTCTAATGCATATGCCATCTTAACGTCTCTAAATGATTAAAAATTAGATCGTCTTTGCAAAATGGAATGTTAAGAGTAGTTGATCTATCTCCAATGAAAGTGCAATTACTCCATCTCTGACGCACTGTCATATTGTCATCAAAAGGAGAGTAGAATAAGCATGTTTAGGCTAGGGTTTACTGCAGGTATGAGGGTACATGCGGTGTGTTATATTAAACTGGGTCAGTATTGCTGGTAACAAACCAGGTTGAGAGTCAGAAAGGTGACAAAGCACCAAATTCACAGTCAAGTTACTTTTGTCTTCCTGCTTAGCGCAGGGGAAGATGAGGTTCTACTCCTCTACAGGCAGTGTTTTTTTCAAATGTCAGACAAGTGGCTAGTTGATGCAGTATATTGCTTCTGGATTCTCGTTTTTCTGGATGATCATGACGTCACAGAAAGAAACAAATATGACTTGCATGTATGTTGACCCCTTTTGCTGCATATGATTATGCTCAAAGTTCCGGTCCCTCTTATTGTCCCCATTTTATTTTACCTTTTAACTCATCGTGGATGCATCTTTTTATCCTTTCATTTCTCTGTTTATTCATCTCGAAATTCTAATTCAAGTACACCCAGTTTCTGGACAAGAGACATGCTTTTTTCCTTCTTATATGCAACATTTTGATTTCTGATCCATGACTGGTTGTTAACCAGCCTGTCCCATCGTATTTTGACCTGAGTGCCATTTGCCACATATAATAAATGAAAGGTTCTCGTAAGTTCCTCTGTGGACCATACATCGACAATGTGCCTTTGCCCTTAAAATTCTTTTATTGTTCCAGAACTATTATTGTGAAGGAAATCCTCAACTAGTTGAACTCTGGAGCGGCGTAACAGATGATCTAGTCATCAGATCACAGTTCCTCTTCTATCTCTGAGGCAAGGCAGATCTGCATTGGTGATGTGAGTCTATACTTAGTTACATGTTGGCTAAGAAGACACCACGCTCTTATTCTCTTGGATTTTCCAATCTAATCCTGCATCAACATCCTGATCTTAAGTGGCTGTTTGCATGCTGGGCCACCTTAAGCTGCAATATTTTTATGATCAATCTCATGTAGTATTTCTAGAGTATGTCCAACAAGCAGATGTAGGTGACTTTCCTGATCAGTGTAGCAAAAGAACAACATTGTATAAATACTAGCTATCATCTCTGACCAGTGTGGGGTTATATAGATAATTCTCTGATCATTTGAGGTCAGTGAGTTTTTTTTGTATTTCTTTCATTCTATCTTTTGTTTGGTATATCTGTTAACGAAACAATGATCGGAAGGCCTCTACAGTTTCATAATGTCACATCTGTTCATTGCATGTATCCTCATTTGTAACTGGCAAATAAGTGAAATAGTTGTTCTATATTAGTTTTCATGGACTTGTTATTCACAATTCTTGAGCGGTAAGTGTGAGAAAACTTTTGCTCTTAATGTTTTTTATGCGCTTGTTGTTTGCAGCTAAATTCGTTTTCTAAATTAAGGTTTTATTTACTTGTTTCTTGATGGTTTACTCTCACGTCTGAGAATCATATTTGACTAGATTGTTTGTTTTGATTTTTGTTTCCATTATCTTGTTTTAATGTTTGGACTAAATACAGGAAAGCCCTTTATCTATATATTGCTTTGTAAAAAAAAAAAAACCATTATCATTTGTTAATTTCAACAAAAAAAAATTCCCTGATCTATTATCGTTAAAAGTCTTCTGTTAGATTAATTTATCACATTGTAAGCATGTAAGAGGGTAAACTTTCTATTATTATGATAGCCTTTGATAAGTCTTTTGTACTCCATCTTCTTTCTTTCTCTTCCATAACATAGTAATGACAAACCCAATAACCCATCTTTCAACCATTAAATTTTTGTACAGGTATGTGTCTTCTGAAAATAGAAAAAAAATATTAGAACAATAAATATCAAACAACATTATATATAAATTTCTGCAAGATTAGGGTTTTTAATTGAATTTAGTAACTGATAGTGGTCTTGTTCAAAATGGGGTATTGATAAAGGGGTTTCTTGTAATTTTCCTTTTTTTTATATACACATATATTTCATGCTAATGAATTGAGGTGCAACAATGCTTGCTCAGAAAGAACCAGAGCTTCTGTATGGAAATGAAGAATTGTGGGCGTTTATTAACTTTGCTGGGGAGGATCATACTAATATGCACACTCTTGTTGCTTTCCTGAGAGTGCTGAAGGCTCTGGTATGCGTGAATTATTTGTGTGTTTGTATGCAGTTCTGGAATGTTCAAGTTCATTTCAATAGTCTTGGGAATTTTCAGGCTTCTAATGAGGAGGGCGCTTCAAAAGTTTTCGAGTTACTTCAGGGTAAAATGTTTCGGTCCGTCCGGTGGAGTACCTTATTTGACTGCATATCCATTTACGAGGAGAAGTTCAAACAATCCATTCAGAGTTCTGGAAGCATGTTGCCAGAAATTGAGGAAGCTGATGCTCAAGTACTTGTTGCATATTTGGATGTTCTTCAGAAGGTTTGCATATAGTTTATATTCCAGTTTGAGAATCTAATTATTATTTTGTTGTTAGTATATATTGTAAGAATAGATTGTACTTCAGTTTCTCTCGTCATTCTTTTTGGTTTTCCTATTCTTGGTGTCCCCATGTTCAGTAATCCTTGTATTGTAAGATTTATTGGTCAAATTTAGCCTTTTTTTATTAATAAAAGACATCTTGTGAAAAACAGTTACAAGGTTAATGCAATCGTTTAACTAGTTAAGCAAGATTCTGTCTAAATCAAAAATAGAGACTGCATTCTCTCTTCTTCTGTTATCTCCTTTTGGAAGAAACTGTCTCAAAGTTGTGAAAGAGAAAAGGATTTTTTTAAATAATCATGACGTGTGTTTTAAACAGGAAGTCATTCAATATTCACTTGATCTTCTAAACTACATAGCTATAGTGTCTCTTTGACGTTTTCTTCCACGCAGACCTGTTGGACCATTCCTCCACTTGAGAATCTTCATCATGTGATTACTTCTTGATGATTGACTTTTGATTAGCTTAAAAAATGCATGGAGCAAATTATATTTTGGGATTAACACTATCGAGCTGGAGTCAGGTTATTTGCTCTGGTACTACCAATAGGGGAAAACATGTTTTCAGTTAATACTTAATAGTACAATGTAAGGTCCTGTATCTAAGTTGCATGGACACTGGCATGGGTACGGGTGTGGATACGGGTGCAAGACTCAACCTAACACTTTTATTTTTATGGTTAACCAGAACAAAACATATTTCCTTTACCCTTCGTAACACTATATGCTGGTCATGCATCGCAAAGGTTTCTATGCCACATCTTCTCCATTTGTTGCATAATAGTATGACTCACAGTTTTGTGTTTCTCTTACTATGAGTCCATGATAAATAATCTGGAAAGTAATATGCAGGTCGTGGAAAATGGAAATCCAGTTGAAAGGAAGAAATGGTTTCCAGATATTGAACCCTTGTTTAAGCTGCTTAGCTATGAGAATGTACCTCCATATCTGAAGGTTTGAGGCCATAACGAAACTTCCCGACAATCAAATTGAGTAATGATTTACAGTACTTACAATGTTCATGTGCAGGGGGCATTTAGGAGTGCTATTACTGCTTTTGTTCAAGTGTCTCCAGATCTGAAAGAGACTATCTGGACTTATCTTGAGCAATACGATCTTCCTGTAGTTGTGGGTCCGTCTTCCGGGCATAGCGGGCAACATGTACCGTCACAGGTATGTTTAACTATTATTCTGTTGATTTTTATGTTATCTATGATTTTTTTTGTTTGGAAGATGTATCTTTGTTATTTGGATCATGCCAAACTCTGCTCTTTTGTTGTATGTGTACCTGCGTACCTTCCTTCCTCCATTTAATATTATGTACTATATGCTTGCTTTTAGTGGCTGTGGTGTGATCCACCTATTGTCTTTCATGCATTTCCTATTTATAAATTACAAATTGATTTTCATCAAACATTTTTAGTTCTTTGTTGAACTTACTCCTAATGGTCTATACTTTAAATTATCTATTTCTGATGGTTGTTTTCACTTTAATTTTTACTTTTCATGGGATTATACTTAAGCATAAGGTACATGATTGCTTGTTGTGAATGACTAAATGTTTGTGTCTACATTCCAAAAGGACTATTAAAGCACTCTTATTTAAAGGCGGGTCTAATTATTCAAGAGCTGGATGGGATTGCTTGCTCCTATTTACATCAGTTAGTAGAAATGATTTCTAGATTGTTTGCCCATCTTAAATGACCAGAATAAATGAATATATGATATATGGGCGCGGAAAGGAAAAGGGTATCAATTCAAAACAATATTATTTTCAGTTTTGGAAGGGGTTAGTTTAGAGATAGATAATATAGATCTGAACCTTATCCTTTCTCCGTTGGTGTCATCTAAGTTACTGCGACTTCTCGTCTGGGCTCCCATATCTGTGTCAGAGACATGTCCGAATCTGAGACTTCATGGACTCTCCTTGAATATGTGTACATTTATTTAGATGTATACTTGATTATATAATACATGTTTTAGTTTAGAACACTTGTCATACACTTCTTGGACATATATCTTATGCTTCACGTCTACTACCTGCAGCACACGGGACACAGGTCAGATTCTTTTCAGTCATACCCAGTTTACAAGTTTGATTTAAAGGGTCGTTTAGGTATCTAGTTCAAAAATGAGTGATTTTTCAATTCATAATTTATTTTAATAAATGAGACATGACAATATTATCTGGATTTTAGTTTTAATAACACACGAATGAAACATCAAAATTGATCTCATGTAATTATTAATTTTTAATTTTTTTTGCCAATTTCTATCAATTTTGTGTGTCCCATAGCTGCACCCCCATCTGTACTCGTTTAAACATAAACTGCCATCATTACTGATGGTTATCAGGTTAGCTTTGAAGTCAATGAGTTTAGAAACAGAGAATATGGACGGGAACCTTATCCTTTCTCAGTTGGGTGTCTTCGGTTTAGACAATTATTAGGTTAGGTTTGGTTAATCATTCTAGACCGCTATTTACTTTCCCCTGACTTTCTCCCCCACTCTCTCCTCTCTTTCTTTATCCATCCCCATGGGTTTACCATTTATTGTTTTCTTCCATAACTAAATAGTTGCATGCATAATACTTCCTCATTGTTTAATCAGTCATTTGTAGTTTTTTTGCTCATTATATTTTATATTCTCCTATTTTTGGATATTTATTGTTAAACATTGTCTATATGTAATTATTCATATTTGTAATTCAAATCCATGTAAACTGCACACTTTGTTTAATTAGCTCATATTACGATATGCACGATGTGCTCCCTGATCAAACATGTAATGAAACCTTGTTTTAGATCATTGGTCATGAAAATAAAGGCATTTGAATAATAAGTGCTACCTGTGGACCTGCAATTCATATATTCTTTTGCAATCTATATTCCTAACGGATTTATTAGTGTCTTTGTCAATTGCTGCCATTCCCTAGTTACATTTGAGTTATATCTGTGTTCTAATAAGAGAAAATACTTTCTGTTGGAAATAGATAATATTTCTATTGTACAACTAGTTCATGGTCTTTTAAATTATTTTTCTCAAATAGGATCATCTCTTGAATCTTTTCAGCCTTGAAACATTAATAATAGCCTTGAAAGTATTGGAAGGAATTGACATTCGATTTATTATGAATATCGTAGATGGTATGAATGAAAGTATTGAAAGGAATTGACATTGGATAACTATTATGTCGTGGTTATTGATGACACTTATAGTTTCAAGTCCTTGCCGCATTCATATACTTATAATACTTCGATTAAGCGATGCAACTTATTTCACAGGTTTATGATATGCGGTTTGAACTGAATGAAGTTGAAGCAAGGACCGAAAAGTATCCATCAACAATATCTTTTCTTAACTTGTTGAATGCACTAATTGCAGAAGAAAGAGATGTCACTGATAGAGGCAGAAGGTACTGGCTCATTAATATTGTCTCATATGGATTTATGATATTACGCCACTGAAACATTGTTACCTGGCTATGAGAAAATTTATGGTTATGGATCTCAATTTTGTATCTGTACCAGGTTTGTGGGAATCTTTAGATTTGTCTATGATCATGTCTTTGGACCTTTCCCTCAGAGAGCATATGCTGATCCGAGTGAGAAGTGGCAGTTGGTTATTGCTTGTCTTCAGCACTTCCACATGTGGGTAGTGCGCATACCTAAGAGTTCATTTTGTCAGAAATTTCCATTTTATTACTATGTATTTTTTAGATATAAACAATTGATGAAAGGCCTATACTTGAGACATTGTAAAAATTTTTGGTTTTCTATTATAAGTACATTGCTGCTGAGTTTTTTTGCTAAAAATATAGCCTCTAGCACTCATAAAATTTATGATGTTATAGATGATTCTTGGTTTCTCTTTTGTTTCACGCTGTATTTTTAGGGTTCTGAGTATGTACAACTTGAAGGATGGAGATATTGGTGATGCTATTGATATCTCTCAGTCGTCTGCAGTGGCACATGCTTCTCCACTAGAAACACAACTACCCACGGTTGAACTGTTAAAAGTATGTATCGCTTGTCCTGCTATATAATTTTTTCTACCATTTTTATGGATTTGCTTTATTAAAGATGCCTTACTTAACGATTTTAAATGGAAGCTTATTGTTGCTTCTGTTCATGAACAAATTTCAAGTTCCTAAATTATTATCGTTGACATTGATTTTTTATTCTTGGTTTAGTATGAAGTTATCTGATTGTACTTGTGAATTCTCTTGGAATGCCGCTCCATTTGTAGGAGTCATCTTTTTGTTATTTCCCCTCTTTATCTCCGTCCTTTTCTGTCTCTAATTGAGTCACCTGAGTTACTGCATCAAGACATGCATGTAGCAAGGAAGCAGACGCTGAAAGCTATAACTATAAACATCTAGCATATTTAGTGGATTTGCTGTCTGTTAATATTCTTTTGATGTCTTATTGCTATTTTTATGTTTTGAGCTTGGCTAGTCTCCAAGTTCTTTTACCATCTTTCAAATTCTTTGAAAGGTACCTACCGTACCTTGCTAGAAACTACTAAGGCATGATTTCATGATTCAAATAAAGGAGATCTAATTCTTGCAATTGTTGAAAGCAATTAGAATAGGAATGCCTAATATGCACCCATATTAGTATCTAGTGATACCTGGAGAATTTGAGGACATTGTTCAATCTGGAGAATGCATTACCTGTCACTTCATTGCAATACTATTCAACTACATAATTTTAGTAATTTGCAAATACTATTGATGGGATAAGACTTTCCTGTAGATCTCCTTTATGAGATGGAACTTTCCTTTTATATGACATAGTTTTACTTGATGCTTCTTTTTTTTTAATTGCGTCCATCATCCATTTTATTTAATGTTAGTATTCTTGTGATGCTACCTGTTAAAATCCTCCTTGTTATTGCAGGACTTCATGAGTGGTAAAGTAGTCTTCCGCAATATTATGAGTATCATCTTGTTGGGAGTGGACACAGTCATCAATGATCGGACTAGCCAAACATATGGTCAACTTTTGGAGAAAGCTGTGCACCTCTCATTAGAAATCATAGTTCTAGTTTTGGAGAAGGATTTGCTTCTTGCTGATGTCTGGCGTCCATTATACCAGGTTTGGTGTAACCTGGCATTTTTCTGTATGTTGCTTAAAGTGATTAGCGACTGTTCTCACTGTTTAATTATTGCAGCCCTTGGATATTATATTATCTCAAGATCATAATCAAATAGTTGCTTTGCTGGAGTATGTACGATATGATTTTCTCCCTCAAATCCAGCTGTGCTCGATAAAGATCATGAACATTCTAAGGTATTGTTATTGTATACTATAGTCTTTCTGATTCATGCCGGTGCCTTTTGTTGTAAATTTTTATTGGTGTTAAAAGTGTCAATAAGAGTTCTCCCTCTTTTAAGCGTGAATGAAGTTATTTCTTACAGAATTTACCAGTATTGAGCATCTTATTTATTGTTAATTGATCTAAAGATCCATTCCGAAAACAATTATCTTGACAGTTCTAGAATGGTTGGACTCGTACCGTTGCTGTTGAAGCTGAATGCAGCAAAAGTCCTAGTTGAGGATTATGCTACTTTGCTCGAGTCCCGTTTTGATGAATGCCATGTCATAGTGAACTCAAAAAATGATGCCGGCGTTCTCATATTGCAGGTTTTTTTAGATACCCTATCTTTTTCATTCTCTTCCATGCATTTGTAAAATTCAAGTGTTCTGATAATTGGTCTTTTTTCTGTATTTATCAGCTTCTTCTTGATAATGTTAATCGCCCACCACCAAATGTCACACATTTACTTCTCAAATTTGATGTAGATAATCCTATTGAGCAGACAGTGCTCCAGCCAAAATTCCATTTCAGGTTCTGAGGGCATTTTACTCTTTTTATACTTGATATTATGGATGAAATACTGATATCAAACATTCTTTGCAGTTGTTTGAAGGTTATTCTTGATAATTTGGAAAAGCTTTCAATGCCTGAAGTAAATGCTCTACTGTATGAGTTTGCTTTCCAGGTTAAGTGAAATTTTTTGTGTGATGCCCAAATCTGTTTTGTACAAAGTTTTTGTTATATTATTGTAATATTTCCCTGCCATTTGCAGCTCTTTTATGAACTGTGCTTGGATCCGTTGACTACTGGTCCTACAATGGATTTGCTAAGTGCTAAAAAATATCAGTTCTTTGCAAAGGTTATTTTACTTTTCTTTTCATGTGATTTTGGCCTACTAGTTTTTCATATGTTCTCCATATTCATTTTCTTATTTTCTGTGTTCTTTAGCATCTGGAAGGTTTTGTCATTTCTCCACTACCTAAGAGGAGTACCAATCAGGCTCTTCGAATCAGCACACTCCATCAGGTAATTTCTTAATGTGAATATTTACTCTAATCATTTTATTATATCCAATATTGGTAATCTGCTTTTAAATCACCAAACCAGTTTTGTTCTTTCTAGATATTAGAGTGGCTAGTTTTGTGTTAATGTTCCACTTATGTTACGAATGAAGCATTTACTCTAATGTGAATATTTACTCTAATCATTTTATTATTTCCAATATTGGCAATCTGCTTTTAAATCACCAAACCAGTTTTGTTCTTTCTAGAGATTAGAGTGGCGAATGAAGCATGTTAACTGCATTCAAGGTATACAAACAAAATCACTCCCTTGCCAATGAAGGATGGATTGTGCCTGGTTGCTGTGCTTGGCTGTTAGCTAAACTGTTTTGCATGTAGTGAACCCCATGAATAGTAAGGATTTGAGCTAATTTCACCTAAAACCAGGCTAGCCCTGAAAAGCTTGTTTACTTGGCCACTTGGACACATGGCCCACTGAATCACGCATCTAACGTTTTATGATGTTTAAACTCGTGTCCGCTACATATCCTGAAACAGGTCTTTTTTAAATAAATTAATGCTGTAGCTTGTGACGTAGTGGAAGTCTTAAGTAAGTTTGTGATTTAAGAAATGAAGGGCGTGCATAATATGAGATTGAGATGTATGGTTGACCTCAGAGAACAGTGTTAAAATGATGATCATCTTTCTGTTTAATTTTACGTCATCACTTTAGTGTCCTTGAAAAATTGGGGCGATGTTTTATATCGGTGATTTGTAGTTAGAATCAACTTTTTTTTCCCCTCTGCATAGGGACGTCCTGTTTCATTCATCTTTTCTCGGATGGTCAGGTCATCTCAAATAATTTTTATGTCAGCATTTGAATTATTACTTAGAGTGAATGTGGTACTTATGAAAAGATGCATGTTCATTTATTTAACTTTCTGAAAGTTATAGTGCATATTTACTTGTAATGTACTTTTACTTCATTGTAACACCCCCCCCACCCCCACCCCCCCACAACAACAAAAAAAACCACCTTGGCATAAAAAAAAAAAAAAAAAACTCTCCTTTGTGTGAACTGTAGGGATGTGGTTTTTCACATATGTTATTGTACCTCTCCGTCTCTTTATCTGGGAAACTTTGGCAGTTATGTTTTTTATTGCCTGCAGTAAAGAGACTAGATTTTAATCTTTGTATAACTTAAATTTCAAAACTTTATTTGCCTATCATTGATGTAATATTTGCATGAAGTATGTTTCTCTTATATATTACTGCCAGGTAACTCTTGAGAAAGATTAATGCTTTATTATTTAAAACAAGTCTAAGATACTAAACACTTGATCCGTGGTCGAAGAAATGCATTTAACAAATGCATATTTGATATGTTCTATATATACATTTCTGGCTTTAAAATGAGGGATCATATTCTTAGAATGGTATGTCAAGTGGCCAAGTGCTGATGTCAGACAACTGAAATTGATCTAAAGGAGGAGAAAGTTTTCTTGTATCAGGATACATTTGAAATAATGTTGTGAATGATTCGGTGCCTATGCGTTAGAGAGTCTTGCAAGTGTCTTTGAAAGGTTGATAATTTATTCACCTTGTCGTAACTCAAGTTTTTTTTGAGGAGGATACCTTCCCTTCGTAAGGGATCAAGAAGGAACAGAGGATGGAGAGGAGTATGTTATGTTTGCTGATATTTCACGAGGAGGTTTTGAGTTCTCAAAACTAACTGAGGGTGGATAACAAGATTAGTTATTGAAATTATACTATGTAATTTGGATATTTAATAGTTTGTAATTCTGAAGTTGATTTTTGACACTTGGCATCCTACTTGTTCAGAATCTTTACCTTGAGATGTTTCGAATTTGACGTCTCAAGAATTAGAGACTTCAGCTATTAGTATGACATGCTAATAAATTATTTTTTGTTTCTTCATCTACTTGGGGCCAGTTTGGTCTTGCTTGTTTAAGGATACTTTTGCTTATCTTTCCAAGAAGCAGTTAATAATGGTGTTTGGTAATTTTTTTTGCATGCTTATTGAAATTGCTTCTACTCTTTAAGGGGGTGTGTTTAGAAGCAACTTGGATGCTTTTAAAAGTGGCTTTTGCTTTCTGTAGTTTGGGTAATATATATACCCTTTAGGTTTTGACAATAGTTTTCACTATCAATAACATGAAACTAAAGTTACGTGTATTTTAGTTTCACTTATAATGATCTTGAAGCACAGTTTTACCAAACATCTTATCTGTTTTTGGAAGCAACTTTTGATATATGATTACCAAATAGTTATTTTTAGCAGCTTATATAGGTTGCTTCTGTAAGCTGCTTATAAGCAACTTATTGTGAGCTTCAACAATACGAAACTGACCTTTAGCTTTTGGCTAATTTTGTTTAGTACTTTGTACTTGATAGCTAGCAGTAATGTTGAGAAAAAAAATTGATGTTAACTACTGAATTACTTATCTTAATCTCAATACTTACTTTTCTGGGTTGTTACTCATCTTTTTATGTTTATTGTTGATTATTTAATATGTAATGCCTCAGATCTTATTGTAAGATGTTTAGATTTCTGCTAGCTCTGTACAATATTTAGTTGTTCTGTTCACATGTACCTGTAATGTTTAGGTTCATGAATAAGTAGTTCTTGGTTTCTTTCTACATTTTTTGTTATTTTATTTAATTTTGTTCAATATTCTTTTTTTATGAATTTCTTGTAAATTTTATTGATTAAATATAATGCTAGGCAATCACCCAGGGCCCTAGCTGCTAAACTGACCCCCTCTGTTTGCTTGTCTTTTGTGTACTATTTGGTAGTTGAAGGATATATTTTGATTTCTCATGTTTGAATATTTTTCAGTTACAAAGTGATATTATAAAATATTTAGAAATTATAATGAAAAACTGCACTAAATATGTATTAGTTATCTCGTTTAGTAATGATATATGTTCACATTGCAACATTAAAATGGCTCTCTGTTTTTTTGAAGGGTTAATTGCAAAAAGACCCCCCCTGTAATGTCACCCAATTGCAAATGGTTTTTTGTTTTCTTTTTTCTTTTTGGGGCAGGGGTTTCTCTTGTGCGCAGGCGGGCGGGTGGGCTTGGGCCTCCCAATCATTTTCGTCCATGGCCCCTTAATGCTTAAATCTTTGCTTTTCTAAAATTAGTCCCGCAATCAATGAAATTGTTGTAAGGTCCTCTCAAATTCTTAAGTTTTTGAAAATTAGCCCCATAAATAGTTGAACGCCATTAAGGTACCCAATTGGCCAATTCTCATGAGTAGTTGTTTCAAATTAATGATGATAATTGGGGGACCTAATGGGAATTTCAATGATTTAAGGGACTAATTTTAAATAGTTTTTAATCATTGGAAAGCCTAATAGCAATTTCAGTGATTTGACCAATTTCAAAATATTAAAGATTGAAGGGGGTTATTTTGGAAAAATGAAATAAATAAGAAACAACTCATGCAGTTATCTTTGGTTATTG
>BQKN01061592.1:147166-184898 GCA_022839385.1 Asparagus kiusianus | reverse complement strand
TAAAAAAAAAACCATTCTTTTTGATTTCTCGTTTTTCACCCCCCCCCCCCCCCCCCCCCCAAGCCCCCAACCCCCAACATAACATATCTGGCTCCGCCATTGCCAATGAGTGAACTTTTTTGAATCTTAAAATCGTTAAAAAAGTTTGAGGAGGCGAGTAGACCCCCTATAGTTCTGTTGGTGATGATGGACCCTCAATTGCTAAGTTTTGACTTTTAAAAGAGTGAAAAAAGTTCACTTAGGGGATGTATTCGTACCTGGGCCAAATACTACAGGGTGTCTATTCACCATAAATAGAATTACAAGGGGTCTGTTTGCAATTTGGTGATACTAAGCGGGTATATTCTCAATTAACTCTTCTTAATATGTTAGTATTTACAAGGGAGAAGGTAAGTATTGGGTATGCAGTGCTACCTGATGTATTTATGTGCAAAGGTGGAATGTCTTGGGACAATTTCAACATTACTTACTTTCAGTTTGAAGCTTTTATTATCTTCTTTAGTAACAATCTCTATATTTATTTGCTTTCAGAGAGCATGGTTATTGAAACTACTAGCACTGGAATTACATTTAGCTGATGTAGCCTCATCAGGTCATAGAGAAACATGCCTGGCTATTCTCTCTGAGATTTTTGACCAGTGCAATGTTGAGAATGGCAGTGGACCAAGTGCATCTGAAACCTTTGAGATAGATGCAGGTCATGCTGGAAATAGAACCATGAATAATAGTAAGGTACTATTTTCAATTGTTTCTTAGACTAGCTATATGTTCATAAGACTTGATAACTGATCACTCTTAAATTAGTGTTGTCATCCATTCTATTTGAATTTTTGTACATGTTATTCATATGTTTCTTGACCTTTATCTTTAGTTCTGTCATTCTCTGCCTTAAGGCTTGTACGTATATGATGGGTACTTGCTCCTGTTAGTAATATGGACGCGTATTCAAGAATATTGGTTAAGTGTATAATAATTCACCACGCGAAGGCTGATATTTATTTTGCAAAAAATGTGAATAGTTGTTAACCCTTTTGTTGCTCTAGTAAAAGCTGTTAGGCATCAGCTACAAGAAGGATTGTATAATGGGTCAACAAAGAGTAGATATAGGCTTAAATGAGCATGGCTGATGCAGTTAAAAAAATAGTTGACAAATTTTTTATTTAATTGAGGTGTTAGTTCATATGAAAGTGGAAGCAAAAAAGCAAAAAAGAAAAAGGTAAAAAAGCAAGGTAAAGAAAAGGTCTTTGTAGCCAACACCTAAGCTTTGGACTAGAAGCTTTATCGTAGTTTTTTCATTGAATGGGTAGAGAATTTCAAAGTTTTATCATGTCAATATTCGCGTCTTCATGAAATGCATGCCAAAGCTCACCATTTTGGTTTAGTTGAAAGTGTGGGATGGTTAAGTTTTTTTTCTTTATTTAAATAAATATTTTCCATCTGTCAGATAGTAGATGGAGTATGTATTATAAGAGGATGAAAATTCTGCCAGAAGAAAGGGAAAGGCAGTGAGGGAGGGAGCACAGATATTTTCTGAATAATTTGGTATTATTTTTTAAGAAAAGAAAATAATCTGAATATTTTTTGGAAATGTTATAGTCGATGAATAGTAGAAATGTTATACGAATGGAGAGACAAAGTTAATATTGGAATAGCACAGGTAACTTTCTTTGGTGCATGGCTCCACTTTTAATTGAACAAGGAGTGCAAATGGTGAAGTTTTTTTTTTAATATTTTCTGTCAAATACTAGACAGAGTATATAGCGAAGGGGGAGGGATTTGGTATAGCACAGATATTTTCTGAATAATTGGTAATTTTCGGAAATCTTATAATTGGTGAACACTAGAAATGTTATACGAATGGAGAAACAAAGTTAATATTGGAATTGCACAGATAACTTTTCTTGGTGCATGCCTGCACTTTTCATTGAATAAGGCATGTCAACGGTGAAGGTTTTTTATTTTTAAAATAAATATTTTCTGCTTGTCAAATATTAGACAGGTATATATGTTAAAAGGATGAAATGTCTAACATGAAAAAGGGATGACTATGCAACTTCCCAATATAGATTGTTAACCATGTAAAAGAGCAAACTTCTATGTAAGAAAGAGGACATGCAGATCTCATCTGTATTTGTTTTTTCCCTAGCCAAAGATGGCTTAACCCCATCATTGTTTGAGCATGTCGAACAACTGTGACGCCCCTGGGTTCACACAAGGCTGCAGTCCAAGGTGAAACTAGAGATGTCAAACCTGCCATGCACCCACACTGTGCATAAACATGTTTCACCAATCACAGTAATATCCTCTAGTAGAACCAAATAGAAGTGCAGGTATAAACAGGCAAAATAAAGGGGATAAATGTAATAGACATGATATAGAAGAGATATCTCATAAATGAAAAGAATCATGTCTCAACTATAATACATCTGATATCTGAATAATGAAAATGTCTCAACATGAATCAACTAAAAATCGTACTAAGGCACACTGCCTTTACAATATGAATATGAAACTCTAATGTCTGGATAAAACTCAAAACTACAGTGGAGTCTCTACAAGTAAAAATACGCGACGGCGAATCTTTTTTACTTATTTCAATTTGTCTTTTGTCCGTTCTTATTTTCTATCCTTGATATGCAAATAGATCTTATGGTGTTTCTCTATTTATGTTCCTTTTTACATTTAATATAACCATTTTTTTCCTTGTTCAACCATTCACCTTTGACTGCTCTTATATGCTTGATATCTTTCTTCACAACAATATTTGTCTCGTTGCTTAGTGACGTCACCTTTCTTGTAAACATAAGCATTTATTGTAATTATATCTAAGCAGTGTTGGTGACCTAGTCTGATCTAATTCTGCTTGGTGACTCATATCCTTTTCCCATCAATTCTGTAAGAAATCAAAATTAACAAATTTGTTCAGCATTATTCCGTGTGGCCATTAATTTCCACTGCAGTCTCACTCATTTTCTACTGACTTGACATTCCATAAACTTTCATTTAATGCTTGTTATTTTAAGATGCTCGTTCCTAAAGTGATTTTCAATAATTCTGTCTTCTCTACTTGCTCTATTTTCATTTCCTTGTAGCATGGGCATCATTTTCTTTGCAAATCAATTTAGTTTTCCAGTTTTTTTGGTGTTGTATTTAAATTTAAATTCCTTTGTAACCCTTTAAAGGTTAGTTATAGACTTATAGTTCTATATTTTATACCTCAATTAATTAATGATTTTATTGATGCGTATATTCTTCCATTATCCTTTGTAGTACAATGTATTTAGAAGATTATTTGAAGGTGATTCCTTATGGACTAACTTGCTGTCTGCAGGTCTTACAGCTGCTGGAAATCCTCCAGTTTAGATCGCCTGATATTGCGAAGTACCCTCAGTACATTTCCAATTTGAAATATGATACACTGGTATTTTGAAAATTAAAAAAAAACATCTTCGTACTTTCCCTTTTAGTGGTTCCTTCATGATTTAATGACATGTTTTAGGTGGAGGAGATTCTTAGAAATCCTGCAGCCTCTGAAATGGGTGGTGTATACTATTACTCAGAACGAGGGGATCGGCTAATTGATCTTGATTCATTCCATGATAAACTATTGGAGGTTTCCCTTTTATCTTTTTCATGTGAACATCTTATTATTAGCATGTTACATATAGGAAAGTTCTTCATCTGATCCCCAAGACTGAAAATCCATGCTTTGATCTGACTTTTCTTTTTTTCTGTTCCTCCCCTTTGGCATTATCAGATGTTTAAATTTTATAGTCAATTAAGTTCCCAGTTTAATGAAGTTGAGAATAATGAAGTACGAGAATCTATACGACAGTTGTTGAGGTGGTGCTGGAGATACAACAAGAACCTTGAAGAACAAGCAGCTCAGCTTCATATGTTGGCTGGGTGGTCCCATGTTGTAGAGGTAATTTTCGTTCTCAGACTACTACTTGTTGAATGCATTGCATCCCATGCTGTTATTGTGCAGTGGTCGTTTCTTTGATTCAATTGAAATCTGTTTGACACTTTGACTTTCAGGTCTCAATATCTAGAAGAATGTCATTTCTTGTAGATCATTCTCGAGTATTATTCGAGTGAGTAAGAGCACTGTTTAATGATGATAATATTCTTGACCTTCTTGAAGGATGATAAATATAATATTCTCAAGTATTTTACTGGCAGAGTTCTTGATGCTTCACTGAGTGCATCTGCTTCTCCAGATTGTTCCTTGAAGATGGCACTGATATTAAGCAATGTGAGAAATTTTGGTTTTCATATTCTGACTTCTTGTGGATTTTATTTGTCTCCCCTTCTTTAATTTTACCCTTTGTCTCCTCTATATTCACTTTCAAAGGTTGCACTCACCTGTATGGCTAAGTTGCGGGATGAAAGGTTCTTATATCCTGGAGGTGTAGACTCTGAGAATCTAACATGCCTTGATATCATATCAGTAAAACAACTCTCAAATGGAGCTTGTCAATCTATCCTATTTAAACTTACAATGGCTATTCTCAGAAATGAATCATCAGAAACCTTGAGACGGCGGTAATGTATTTTAAGATTTGTTGAGGTCTTCTCAGACACGAGCTTGATGGTTATTTTTTCTCTCTTTAATTTTCTTGTTCCCGTTCCATTTTTATATTGCAGCCAATATGCATTACTTCTTAGTTACTTTCAGTACTGCCGGAGTATCCTTGACCCAGATATACCAGCATCAGTTTTACGCTTCCTGATTCATGAAGAACAGGATGTAGATGATGGCCTAAATCTTCAGAAGGTTCCTGACATATTATATATTCTATATCAACAACTCTATTTAACATTTGAAGTTAAATACATATGCGCTCATGTATGTCTTATATTTTCTAAAGATTGACAGGGAACAAGCTGAACTAGAGCGAGCCAACTTTTCCATATTGCGGAAAGAGGCTCAAGCAATCATTGATGCAGTAGGTGCCTTTTGTCAGTTTCATTTGTTTGTGTTTGATGTAACCTTCGCACTTACCATACTGGTTATGCTATGAATTATGTCTAGTCAATCAATCCTGGAACTTTTTGTCACCATTTTAAATAGAAATCTAATATTTGGAGGATACAGTTACCAATACATTATTGATTAATGCTCGTCTTTTGTGCTCGTGTCCTTGATGTTGGCATAATACACAACTTACTATCATCATGACACCTAGGCACGTTGTTATCGACATTTCTTAGCATTCTAGGATTACCATCAACTTGTTGCTTTCCATGAGTGGCAGATAAATTTTGCACCCAAAGATGACATGATTGTGTACATTAATAACTCCATGTGATACTAATGGCATGGGCTAATAACCATTTTATAGTCAGTTTTATTGTCAGTGTGTTTGCCTTATATATCCCAATATTGTCAATATTATTTGCGTATCTACTTGCTTCCAACTTTGGTTCAGTTTTCATTCAGATGAATGTTGCATGGTTTTTGTTAAATCTATCCATACGCCAGCTAGTCAGATGGTTGTGTACGTTCACAAGTCAGAGATCAAGTGCCCTTGTATAATCACAGGGAGGAAAACTGGAAAAGCCTGTTAAGCCTGTTATGCACATCAAAAGTTTCATAAAAAATTTATGGTGTTGGCAATGTTCTTAATGGCTGTGAACACTCTGTTCAGGCCATCTAGTTTTGTGTATTGACATGAGCCAGAGAGATTGAAGTTGAAGACAAATAGAATTTTCCTTAGGGGGTGTTAAGTCAATTGAGATATTTTCATGCAAAATGAGATAATTGTTAAAGTGAAATAATTTTTCGCTAGTGGGATATTTTAGTGGGATAAATAGGAACAATTTTGTGAAGTGAGATATTTTGATAAAATAACGTGGGATAAATTTTTATAATCATGAAATATATATTTATGCATTTTGAAGATATAAATACTATTTATGTATTTTAAACTTACTATTATTGATTGATAATTGCTTACAAGAATGTTCTTTACTATTAAATAACTTTTCGTTAGACTATAAGATATTGATAATTATTATTATAATGATGGTCTAATGATGGTTAACCATAATATGAAAGAAGTAAAGAAAAAAAAGAAATATAAAAAATAAAAATAACAAAATAAATATAAGTTCTAGTTTTTTACCACCTAGTTCCAAGCTAAAACTTGAAATAATTTGAGAGATTAGAATTCTCATTTTTGTATAGAAAAATAAAAAAAGTGGGATAATTTTGTACCATTATCCCAATTCTAGTTTTGTTAGAGTTCTACTTGATTAACACTGTAAAATTTTGTTCTAGTTTTAGTTCTATGTGACTAACACCTTAAAAATTTATCCCACAGATTATCCTAGTTTCAATTTTAAGTTCTAGGTGACTAACCCCCCCTTAGTCTAGACAATAATGCTTATATTGTCAAAATTAGTGTAAGTATGAATGATACCGATCAGTAATTTCCCGGGGTATGATAACAGTAGTCTATGAGCAGTGGTGTAATTCATTGAATATCAGGAACAATCCCAAGCAATTACTTAATCTGCTCTTAATTCCTAATCTACACGGCACATGAATTGCTGCCACTCATTTTGTGAAAAAGTTATAGGATAAAGAAAAGTCAACATTCAATCTTCACGTTCTAAAATCAAGTTGGCATAAAAAATTACATTTTACTTCAACTAAACGGTCTGCCAGCTGACGATTTTTACTAGATTGATCGTGTCGGTGAATTCGTTATCGATAGTCAAGCTCTTAGTTTCCTTTAATTCTTCTCTCTCTTTTTTTTTCAAAATTTTCCATTACTTCCCTCAGCGAAACCAATCATCAGGGTGCTAAGTGCACATCACGTGGGAGATCTTGTAAAATGGCTGAGGTGGTGAAGCTGCTAAGTGCACATCACGTGGGAGATCTTGTAAAATGCCTGAGGTGGTGAAGCAAAGAAGGTTTGTAAGTAAAGCAGGAGCATATGAAGTTTGTATGGTTAAACCAACACGATTTTATGCAAATACACTTTGCGCTTTGCAACTTACACCTTCATTCTCTCATTTATGCATGTTGTATATTTCTCTTGCTTTGTGATTTAAGGTTTCCTCTTATCTTATCTACCTACAGCCAACACTTCAGAATATCAACAAAAATAACTTACACCTTCATTCCTCTTATCTACCTCTCATTTATGCATGTCGTACGTTTCTCTCACTTTGTGACTTAAGGTTTCCTCTTATCTACCTACAACCAACACTTCGGAATATCAACTGAAATAACTTCCTGCTCGTTGCAAATCCAATCGTGTAGCCGAATTTTGGATACCAGTGTACATATGATATGTAAAATTCTTACTTGGTGAGTAATAAGCTGGTTATTGGGGAAATGTATCTTTATGTTGCTTAGAAAATTGCAAGGCCACTCTTAGTTTTAGAACTCGTTTATTTCATATGTTTTGTTATTCGTGCTTGGTAATTTTCTAGCATGAACATGATTAGAAATAAATATTTTAAAGAGCCTCCGCCTAGCCCGCCTAGGCGTACGCCTAGGACTAAGCCGTACCTTGGCCGTCTACCTAGCGCCTAGTGCTAACGCGGTACCTAGGTTGCCCACCTAGGTTTTGGGAGTGCCTAGAGAAGAATGATCTGCCTACATAGGCTGCACTCTTTAGGCATTGATCATGATTTCCTCTATTTCAACTTCCACGTCCTCCAACCTCCTCCAAACTCTAGCTATGAGCACCTCCTCTATCTCTCCCGACCTTTAGTAAAACCTTCTCCACCACCACTTAAGAAATCTATCTAGGTGTCAGTCCAACGTCTAAACGTTCTATAACACTGGCATTTAATATCAATAATTGTAATTGAAAATTAAAAAATAGGAAAACGCCTAGTTCATGCCTAGGCTCCCATCTAGCCGCTTAGGTTCTAGGCGTTGGGTCCAACGCCTAGCTCACCTAGCGGTTTCCGTAACCTTGTTAGAAATTCCTTGATCCTTCTATTTTCACTATAATTGCTTGTGGAAGTAGTTAGAGTTAGCATTTCATAAGTTAGAATCTTAGTCACCTGTCAGCGGTAATCCAGTATAGTGCGCAGGGTTTGTCTGGGACTAGCATATACACTGATAAAAAGTTCTAATTAAATTCTGTTCTGCCATTTGCGATTTTATGCATTTCTGAAAAATCAATGTATTTTATTAAGGACCTTCCCAATTTATTACCTTTTTCTACTTGTGTATTATTTTCATAATTGGTGAGCTTTATTTCACTGGCCTGCATGTTGCTGCCACATTGGTCCAACTATCTATTGAGGATCATTTTTTGTTTTATCTTCTACCCCTTATGTATACATATGTTTATCCTCAGGTGACAAAAGATGCTACTCAAGGCAGTGAAGCGGGAAAGGCCATATCACTTTATGTTTTGGATGCGTTTATTAGTATTGATCAAGAGAAGTTCTTCTTGAACCAACTGCAAAGTAGAGGAATTCTGAGATCTTGCCTAACAGATATTAGTAATGTTCCATATAAGGTCAGCATTCTGCTACTGGATATATTGAATTCCAATAGTTTTGTATTGGTTCCCTTCCTACTCTATTTCAGTCTTGTGCACGAACTCTAATGCATATGATTTCAGTATTGAATTACTTCTTTTGTTTTTATGATTTATCAATTGCTCAGATCGTCTTTTTTCCACTTTATGAATTTATTGTATCCTTATATTTACGTATAAAATCATGCAGTATTTATTGTATCTTTCATACTATGTAAACTCTAGTCTGTCATAAGTTGATGCTTCAACGCATCTGGGATCTTGTTCAACATGCCATTATGAACTTCAGTTCTTAAGGCAATCATTTTTTCCATTTTCACCCCTCAACACTCATGAGCAAAATGTTTTAAGGTGGTACACAATCACACATGTATATGTAAATAAACACGGACACACACACACACACACAAACACGTGTATGTACATGCACACATGTATGTATATGTATATGTGCATATATGTATGAGCCTGTGTGCGCACACACATAAATTTATGTGTGTATCCCATATGCATGTGCGTGTGTGCGTGCGTGCGTTTACGTATACGTGAATGCATACCAAGGTTGCTGATAGGGGATAGCGGTGCGTCGCGGTGAGGTACCACTAAGGGTATTTGGGACTATTGCGGCAAAATAGCGGCAAATAGCGCACAGTCAAATAGCGATCAAATATAAATATATTTAAATATTCTAAATAATAAGAAAAATCATATAAAAATCTAAAAATTCTACAAATACATACTTGATGCCTAAACATGAAATAGATGTGTAATAATTACATAATATTAACAAAGTACTATAATTATAAAGATTAAAGAATAAAAAAACGTACCTGTTTATCAAAAAGACCGTTATTTGTCCCATTTCTTCAACTTTCAAGTCTCTAATATAAAAATGCTCAACAATAAAAAAGCATTGATTAGTAACATCATCATTATATTGACTACTAGAAATTTAACATAAAAAATAAATTATTCAAGTATAGATAAATGACTAAATGAGCAAAGCAAGATAATATCATGATAGATAATAACAGTCTATAGATACTAAGCAAGCAATAAATATCAAACTCTAAACACATGACATGTCCAAACTCATAACAGTCTAGAGATGGAGATGTTGCCTGAGGGAAGCTCTGCCTGTGTCGCCGGAGGAAGTGAGAGAGAGAAAGTTGAGTTGAGTCGTCGTGGAAGTTGCCGGAGGACCGTGAGAGAGAGATGGGTTAACCGAAGAGAGGACAGTCGCATGAGCCTGGAAGTCGTCGTTGGAAGTCGTCGTCGGAGGGCCGTGAGAGAGATATGGGTTGACTGGAGAGAGGCACAGTCATTGGAGCTTGGAAGTCATCGTTGGAAGTTGTCGTTGGTGGTGCGGGAGTCGTCGTTGACCGGAGGCGGCGTTGACGGCACTGGAAGTCGTCGTTGTTGGTGGTGAATGTGAGAGAAGCAGTCGGGAGTCCGGAGAGAGGCAGCTAGGGCACACTTGGGTTCGGGAAATTGAGGGGAGAGGGTTAAAGTGTAATGGGTACGGGTCGGGTTCGGGTCGAGTTCTCATTTACACCTTGATGCAAGTTTAGCGCTTTTAAGTGCTAAAACACGCTATTCGAACAAATAGCGGTTTTTTCCCGCTTAAACACGCTGCAAACCCCTTAAGTGTCACGGTGAAGCCCCACAACGCTATTCGCGGCACTATAGCGGCTCTATAGCCGCTTTTTACAACAGTGATGCGTACAAAATTTATATATATACATTTTATATTTAACATATATGCACAGACACATGTATATGCATGTACGCGTGTGTCTCTGTTTATGTATATATTTATGCATAAATACGTGCATATGTATACATTTTGGGTCTCTGTGTGTGTGTGTATCCAACATACTTCTACAAGTTGGGCACCCTTTTCATGGATCTGAACCTATACTCACACAATTTAAACAACTGGCTTAAGTGTGTAACTTGTGTTATATTTAACCTGAGTTGCTTTGGTACCATGTTGAAAATTTTTTCCACTATACGAAACTCCTAATACCAAAACTCTAGAGTTGTGGGAGAATTGAGGATTGTAATTTTGTATTCGAACATGCCCCAGCAAGTTGGGTGCTTGTTTCGTTGGCCAAAAACTTGAACTGACACAAATATATCTTGTTTAAAATCCATTTTGAATGCGTTATAGTAGGATTTGAACCTATTTTGCTCATAAAATGGTCCCTGCCACTGCACCACCAAAACTCTCATGTTGCTTTTAGGGTTGAGAGTTATAATTTAATACTCTTAACACCCATAATGTAATAATTCATTGCATAACTAAGTAAGCATTGGACTTGAATTATTAGACAAGATTATTTATTATAATAGTTATTAATTAACTTACTTACTACAAGCTAAGTTGCCTAACATTGAGTTATTCTATTTCTCCAATCTGTTGATAGTAATATAATCTACTGAGTTCTTGTAATGTCTCAATTCATAAGCTAGGACAGTTAGATAAGTTATCGATTAGGTAATTATCAATTAAGAGTTTAATACATTAACTTGGTAGAAACAATTATTAACTAGCTTATCAGCTCACTCAGGATTTGCTACATTGAGTACTGTTGACTATGACACTGATTATTTAATGCCATTGTTTGTAAATATCAATTTACTTTGTGTTAGCCTGATGGCATCTAAATACATTCAGGATGTACCACAATTTTAGGTTATATCAAAGGTGTTTTGATCACTTTTATAAATAATTTAAAAAAAACTTGTTGCATTCTGGAAAACCAGTTTTTATCTTAACTGAGGTTTCCCCTTCATAGTTATACATGATTTATTGGTTCTATTCTGTCTTATGCATTTTCCTGATCTTTTCAAATTTCCCGTCTCTCTTTTCAAACCGTGATTATGGGTTCCTTTTTGATATTTTATCTTAGGATGGTCGGTGTTCATTAGAATCTTTGCAACGTTTCTGCACCCTTGAAGCACAACTCTTGTTGCTTTTGAGAATTAGCCACCACTACAATAAGCACGGAGCTCAGATTCTACTATCTATGGGCGCTTTGGAACATATTGGCTCATGCAGAGCTGTTGGTTTGCATACCAAGGTTGTGCTTTATTTTTATTTTTATTTTTATTTTTTTCATTTCTTATGTCATATATACCTGACTTGTATAAATTGCATTCTCTTAGGGAATCGCTAGACGAGGTGGCTCTAGTATTGCCGGAGGTCATGCTGGAGATGTTGATAAGCAGACTTTGCTTGTAACTCCAATATTGAGATTGGTCTCAAGCCTAACATCACTGGTTGAAACATCAGATTTCTTAGAGGTTCTCCTGCAGTCCATACGCATTTTCTATTATTCTTCTTATTCTACTTATGTGTATCTGACAATATTCAGAAACACAGAATACTTACTGCATCTTTTAGTCATGTTTCATTGCATTGTAAAGTCAATATATCTTTTTTTCATCATACGAAACCAAGTAACTAACATGTAACCCAGTTCTCTTTAATTTTTAGTTTCATGAAATTTTGCTATTCAATGTACTATTTTTTCCTAGGTTCTTAATTTTTGATACTTATCCATTTCTTTAATCACTTTGTTCTTGTTAGTTATGACCATTTAAGGATTAAGTTTTTTTTATTTTAGGACCAAAATAATATTAGTAGGGTTTTTTATGTCATTTATTAATGGGCAACTATCGCCGAGAATGGTTAAGGCTTTCATGATGTCAAGATAGTCTAGAACAGAAGGAAATATGATAGTGACCTGGCAGTGCTTGGATGCGACTGGTTTCTTGTTGAGATAATTTTATTATCTTAGTGCCCCCTAGAATGGAACTAGTGAGCCCTGAAGTGTTGTCAACCATTGGTTTTGTGGGTGTGGGTGTGTGTGTGTGAGTGTAAATATCAATGATGCACATATACAGATGTTATAGACAATAATATTATGTTTTAAGGAATTTGTAAGGTCTAAAGAACTGTAAAAGTATCACTGAGTCTCTTAACATGACAAGGTTGGATTTAAGGATATTGTTGAAAGTGAGAGTAAGGTTAAATTTAAGGATTTAAATCTGTTGAGCCATGTGCCCCTTGAAAAATGGAGCACTCAAGTACGGAGCGGTAAATTTAGAATATGGGGTAAATGAATGTAATTTCTTCAATAAAATCTTTTGTAAATGTGCCATTTGTTCTGGTGTCATTCTTTTCAGAAAGGTAGTGAATGGGATATTAAAAAGAAATGGAAATAAAGTTGAGGGAAAGTGTGAGTTATCATGGTTGACTGGCCCTTGGGGCTGAATATATTATTTTCCAAGTTTTCTATGATTCAGATTGCTTCAGATTGCTATCTTTTCATAATCTTACAAATTAAAATAATAACAAAAGATGGCTGAAATACTACTAAAAGACAGTCTTGATTCTTGTCTATGATATCAAATGAGGTGCATCAACCATACTATGACAGTTCAATTAAGGAACTGATTAGGCCTGAACTAATATTGGTTTCAATTCATAACAATCATGAAAGGCTATACTTGGTATTTCCCTTTGTACCTCCTATAATTGTCGCTATACTAGACTTTTTTCTCTGTACAGTGATTCTTAAAAGGTTTATATTTTTTTATCTTTCACAGGTGAAAAACAAAATTGTACGTGAGATAATAGATTTTGTCAAGTGTCACCAGTCAACTTTTTATCAAATTCTGAAGGATGTCTCAGGAGCTAATGAATTGGCCTTAGAAAGAATCAATCTTGTTGTTTCTATACTCAGCAAGGTATGCCTTGTAAACTTTTCCTAATGTTAGAAGTTCCACTTTTGTACAGCTATTGGCTGGACATGGCATTAGCTCTCAATATGTATTATATACAGGTCTGGCCATATGAAGAAAGCGATGAATATGGTTTTGTTCAAGAACTTTTTAGCATGATGGAATATTTTTTCCAACTTGATTTTGGTTCCAACAATGTTATGCAATCATCTGATTCCGTCGAGGTATGCATTTTCCTTCCAGACAATTTAATTTATATACATGCATACCTAGATATGTCTGTGTATCCATATGTATGTTATATCCATGAATAAGTATCTTAATAATGTGCAATTTTTTTTATTTTTATTTTTAACTTTTAACTTTTGTAAATTGACAGAAACAAAGGAAGTTACAGTTGATCATGTTCCAGTTATCTTTTAGCCTGAGCTCTTACCTGTATTTTCTGGTGACTAAGAAGCATTTGAGGTTGCAGGTTAGTTAAAGTGGTTTCACATTGTAAAAGGATAACCTATATTGTCATCATCGTATTTATATTTGTCATTTGTGTATAGTGTGCACATTTGTTCATGCACATTTGTGCATATATGTAACCAGCTAGAGGAGTTGCATGCATTTTGATTTTCCCTTTGTATGCAAGAGTGTGTCCAGAATTTACCTTTTGTTTTAGATCTATTTGTTTATTGCATTTCCAAGAAATGTGCACTGCTGGTAATGAATTCAGTTTTCAACCTTCATTTCACCATTTCCCATTTCCCAGTTTTCAATTTATCTTGGGATATTTTTTTTCGAGCTATAGACATTTGTGATTATGTTCCTCCTTTTTTTTAATGCCTAGTATAGGATATCAGTATATAAGTGCAGTTGCTATTTTTTCCCCCCACTAGAGATGTCATATCAAGCTTCCTGATTTGCCCTAGTTTTCTTGTACATGGTACAAGGTACGAGTTCCATTTTCTTGAAATGGTAATAATTAATCGTAATACTTAATATTATGTCTTTTAAGTTTAAACTAGCCTCCTGATTTCAGATTGTTTGCAATATGCTTATTACAAACCTGGCTATTAATTTTTTAATTTTCCTTTGTCGAAATATGCTCATTGTTTGATTGGATTTCATAATATTTCGTGTGATCTGGTTTTCTTTCTTTGCTCTGCCAACTTCTTTGTTGACAGGTGTTGGATGGTACTGGCGATAGTAGTGACTCTATTGGACAGCAGCAACCTACATTACTTTCACTTGTACACCTTCTTTATTCAATTACTGTTGCTTTGGAGAGAACTGGTGAAGAAAAATTCTTACTGCTCAACAAGGTACTGTGTTGTATATATAGTTGCTCCTATCAGTGTTATCGAGGCGCGAGGCGCAATGCGGGGCGCAAATGCCCCTTATGCGCACCATGCGCAAGGCACAACGATGCGCGCGCCTCACTGAATTGATGCGCATAACTCAAACTAACATTTTCCAACATAAGATAAAAAAGCATATAAGCAACATGTTTATAAATTGTAACATAAAAAAACTAAGAAATATGATTTCACATACTAAATCACGAAAGAGTCTTAATTAGCATGCATAACATAGAGAAGTTCATAAGTTTTCACAAATCACAATGCAAGATAATCTCCAACATAAGCAGAAGTCTATGAAAGAAAACAAGCAAGTAACAAATAAGAAATATGTATTTTCATTTAAAATTGATATATGTATTTTTAAGTAACAATTAAATGATTAATAAATATTACTGTTCATAATTTTCTAGTTAGCATTCTTAATTGCTATTTGCTAGTTAGCATGAAAAGATGAAGAATGAAGATAACAATTACATATTTACATGTTCATAATTTCTAGTTAGCATGCTAATTAGAAAAGGAAGTTATTGTTAGCAAACAAGTATATTAAATTACTAATTACTATTTTTTTATAGGTTAAACATGAAATGAAAAGATGGAGAATGGATTAACAACTAGCAAGAAAGAGTCTATTACATGATGTAAATATGTAATATGTAAATTATTTTAAAAAAATAGAAGAAAGAGTCTATTACATGATGCAAGTGTCAAGCGCACACGAGGTGCGCGCCTCGTGTGCGTGCAGCGCCCCGCCTCTGGTGCGGGGCGCAATTGCCCCAACCTGCAGCGTCCCGCGCCCGAGGCGCGCGCCTCGATAACACTGGCTCCTATTTGGTCTTTTTTTATGAACTTTTATAATCTTATGTTGAATTATCTCCTTCATAACTCATGGTTTATCTGGACTAGTAAGCCAAGCTGTTACTCAATTTGAAGTAATTAAAATTTTTTATGTTACACAATTTGGACACATCTTATTTAGTTTGATGTCTTATTGTCTATAAGAAAATATTTACTATTGCTGTTGGTAGTGGATGAATGAATGTGAAGGATGCATGCATGGTTACCAAAATGAAGTTTCCCTTCACTTGCTCTGGCATTAAAAAAACAACAGAAATTTGATTAGTAGAATGGTTTCATGTACCATCTCAAGAAGAATGGGTTCTTAGACTACAAAATAATTTAGAGAAGGCTTATTTGATATGTTCTCATATATTACATGTAACTGCTTGTTTTCTCTTTTACTTCAGATCCAAGATATCAATGAACTATCTAGACAGGAGGTTGATGAAATTATCACTGCTTGCACCAGACAAGACTACATATCTTCACATGATAATATTCGGAAGCGGTAACATTGTTTTTGTACCATTTTCTTTATTATCAAAATTTTAAATATTTACTTATAAATTTTTAACTATCTGATTGCCCTTTCCTATAACCTTTAAATTACTGTTAACTAGGATTATGTTCTTAGCTAAATTTTCTCTCAATAAAGGTTGTAGTCTGATCTTGAACCCTGGACCTATAGCCAACCCACGGTTGTTCTAGTTAGGCAGGGAAAAATTCAGTGTTAGTGGAGATGCTCCAGTGCACTGCTCCATCATGGCATTTATACTTGATCTTAAATTTTCAATTTTCTTAATTAACTCTTTGCAAATCATATATAACATGATTAACATCTATTGAAGAAGCTACTTTGCTCGGAAACTACCTTTATATTTTGTATTTAGGTATTTCTGCAAGTCTGTCAAGGCTGTGCTTTTCAGTTATTTCTATACAATTTTTTTTTTCATTTGTGCTGCTGTAGGCTTCATTCTTATTTTTCAGGTTGCATTTTTGAACTGGTAGTAAGATTGATATTTACGTCACTGAATGGTATCTTGGGTTGTTTTACTACAGGAGATACATTGCAATGGTAGAAATGTGTCGCATTGTTGGGAGTCGGGATCAACTAATTACTCTGTTGCTTCGGCTTGCAGAACGTTGTTTTAACATTCTTCTAATCCATTTACAGGATGAGTATGTCTACTGCTCTTTTAGTATTTTCATATGATGACATAATTATAAGTGAAATTAGAAATTGTTTTGTACTCTATATTATGGAAATGGGAGAAGTGATGTGTTCCCTCTGTTGGTCTTTGATTTCTATTAGACTCGCAAGAAATCAAACGTAGGATACATGATACCGTATCTTTTTGCCGGCATGATGTTTGGGTTCAATAAGAAGTGCTTTGTTGATCGTTATGGCCTATGGCCGATCATAGAGGGCGTTTTAGTTCACACGTATTTATGCCGAGCTGAGAAAGTCATTATGGATTGGAAATATAGCAAAATCATAGTGATTCACATTCAAGGATGGGGGGTTTACGGTTCCTTGCTTTCACTTCTATCCTAATTATTTCTATGTTGTATATTATTTTAGCTAATTTTGTGGTCATGTCAAATTGCAGGAATACTGACTCGAATGACCTTTCTTTATTGTGTGGAAAGCTACATCCAACATTAGAAAGACTAGAGCAGTTGAGGGAGGTATGATATGTGTACATGAACCAAACTGTGTGATGAATAATCGATACCTAGTTTCTCATGTCTGTATCTTGTAAGCATACAACCACCAGTTAGTATTCATTAGAATTCTGACATTTTTTCCTTTTTCATATGCTGGCTAAACTGCCATTTGTTTCTTACCAAGAAGCCTGATTCCATGCGACCAGATGAGCCAATTACATGATGACCATGTTTTCTCAAAATTTGAGGCATCGTACTTTTTTTCCACTTGATTAAGCATACTGAATGTGTCAATATTTAAATCAAACGTAAGCCGCCATGATTGGTATATCGAATGAATACTTCAACAGATATCAAATTGTGCTTTGTATTGAGTTTTATTGTTTCCCACTGTGAAGCTATAGTTACTAGGCCTATTTGCTTTTTGTTTTTCCCCCAGTTATTCAGCCTAATTTTCTTTATGATGCCATGTATGAATATATTGGTCAGATTTGTTTTTTATAGGGGCGGAACTGTATTAGGTTGTATATTAATGAGTTGTATATTAATGAAAGACAAATGTGGTAAATGTATGATCAACACCAGTTATTGCTGATAAAAAACAGTAGATTCGTAAGTGTGTGGAGCTAATGGAATGGGTTAGATATGTGGTTTCACATAAATCAACAACAACAATAGCAAACCCTTTTTCTACTAGTGCTGACAATGTGGTTTCACATTGTTAGCAGATGGGTTATTTGAATGATAAGTTAATTTACGAGTGACATAAAATGCAGAGGTACATAAATCACTTGCATTTTGTGTTATGTATCTGACATTCACGTCCATGTTTGGACCATGTAGCCGTGACTAACCGATGTTCTATTTCCGTTTTGTGTTACTTCTGCTTCTTATTGCAGGAGAAAATTGGACAAGCTCTGAAATTGTTCCAGAGATCTGTAAGCACTCTCAAGGAAATTTCTGTTAGGAATCTGGCCCCCTAGAAAAGGTACTACACCTTCCCGGAGATGTCTCATCAGACTCTGGGCGAGTTCCTGTAGGAACCTAGGTCCTAGAGGAGGAACCATTTGAGCTTGGGCCTGAAGTCAAATGTAATTTTTGAAGTTCTCCTTGAGCTCGACTATTTTGTTCGTGATATGCCCCCTCTTGAAATGCAGAACATATTAAGATATATGCCACTCATCAGTTAAATGGAGATGCTGTGAAGCTGATACCGAGATGATATGCAGTCCTTGTACTTCCCTTTTACTCGTAAGGTTGAAGCTGATGTGTGACACTAATAACTACTTCGCTTGCTTTTTCTGGGGGAAAAGTAATGGCAATTAGGAAGAAATATTATATACCAATTTATGATTCTATTTTTGACTTTCAATTGTAAATAGATGTAGCGAAGAAGGCAGTGGAAAAACCTTGTATTCATGTAATGTAAAAGCCTGTGATTCAAGGTTACGACTTCGAACTGAAAGGAAGCAAAGCCCGCATAATAGGATGATGACTTCAAATCGAAAGAAGTTAAAGCCTACTAAGATTATGACTTCAAATTGTAAAAAAGCTAATGCTTGTACACTTGCAGATACAGACTTCCCATAACAATTTTTTTCAAGCAGTGGCAGAATTTACATTTTGCTGTCATACTTGCTGTTTTGGTTCTGTTTTTTCTAGCCCTCTTCTGTTTGTTTGGATTAAGTTAGAAGCTAATTGTCGATGGAAGAGTGCCATATGCACTTGCTTCAGTGTATTAGCGGTAAGTTGCATGTTATTTTACTTCAGACAGGCAGTTGATAGTGCCATTTAGCAGTATTCATCTGTTGTCATATTCGTTTGTTTCTGAAGAAATAATAGGGTGCAAATTTATGCAGAGCAGAAAAAAAGGGAAGAGTTGCTGCTTTGATATTATAATGCTTTTCTTTGACACGCACCCATCAAAAACTCGATATCTTGAAGTGGCTTGTCAAGTCCTTCAAATAGCATGCTGTCTGATTCTATCTTTCTCAACAATTGATAATTGTCTAATTGTGAGCCTGCAATTTCTGTTTTGTTTTGAATGCTCATGATCATAACATTATGTTGATTGTGACGAGGAATTGAAATCCTGTGAAGTTGCACGGGGGTATCTGCCAAAGAGCTCGTATCGAGCTCCTTGTAAAAATACGCTTGCAACTTCATGTGATTTCAAATCCCGTGAAGTTTGGATGTATTTCTTCTGACGCTTAATTAACGTGGTTAATTAGGCGCTAAACTTTACGGGATTTAAATCTCAAAGGTGTCGCTTTTTAAAAATAAATTATCGATAGGGTTTATGTTGAAAATTTGTCTCGTTTTTATCCGACATTGTAGAATTAAGTTCCCAAAGCCACGTCTCATTTAAACAGTAGATGTGTTATTTTCAGCGTCCGTCTCATCTTGTACCCTTATTACACTCGACCAGAAAGATCATTAACACACCGATTAAAATCCAACCTTTCTTTTTTCAACGGCGGAGGCAGTCAAGAGTTGGATGGATAAATCCCATGGTGTTTCCATAAGCATTGATACAGTATGCTTTGGTGTCTGCCTCCTTAGTTGCCATTGTGAGGTTCACGGTATCGAATTGTATGGAAGTGCAAGGGATGGCTTGGCTGCAGTTCATACTTACTGCAAATGGGGTTTGTGAAGTTCCTTGGAAGTTCGCGTAACTCACATTGCTCACTCGCACTGCTGCTGGCTGCATCATGAGCAAGAAAATTGAGTTAGCAAATGACCCGAAAACACGCACGACAAATTATGGGGTAGATCGCATATACATCCCCTGTATTATAGGGCCTTAGCTGCTTATTATTCTTCGACTTTTTTCAGTAACACTTAACGTCCGCTGATGCCAACGATTGGCTATCTCCTGTCGTATGTATTTATCCCTAACCCGAAAATTGAGTGCATTATTTTGGTTTTTTTTTTAAAGAGAAAACTAGAGCATGTAAAACTTGGAGGATATATATTATAGCCACAATTATTCTCAAAGGAAGAAAAGATCGTAACGTAAAAGAAGTTTTGGATACCTCATCCTTGCATTTGCCCCGAACATCACAATAATATTGATCAATGACGATAGGGTTTTGTACGTTGTTGAAAATACAGTACTCGAATATAATCCCTTTTGCATATCCTTTTGCTCCCTGTGAAAAACAAACTAATAACTCAGAAAAGAACCGGGTTATAAATGCTGTATAAATACATTCTCATACATAGTTATCCAATCCTTTAACAAAAAGGAGGAGGAAATTTCTCTACATATGTTGGCAGCGTAATTTAAATTCCGACTTTTTCCAAGTCACATGCAATCCACCTATTTTCTTAAGGTCCCTAAACATTACTTTTTCCAATGTTGTGATGAGAGTTGATGGTTATATTTTATATTCAACATGCCTCAACAAGTTTAGCGCTCTTTCAATAAGCCAAAATCCAAACTTATGCACCTGTGTTAATTTTTAAAAAACCCGCACTAAATTTATGGCCTGTAGGGTTTTAACCTAGGTTGCTCTGATATCATTTTAAATGATCCATCAATTACAAAAAACTTAAGTTTGAATGAGGATTGAGGGTTATATTTTCATATTCTTAATATTCTTTAGTTTGAGTTTACAGCTTAATCTGTTGCTAACTACATGTTTGATACCTGCCATGTCTTGATTCTTGCTCCGTTGGTTGTGTTCTGAAAATATACGTATCGCACGTGAACTTCTTCAACCGATGCCTCAGTCCCTCCTCTCCCCAAACTTCCAACACTACAAATCATTAAGAATAACAACCAAATCACACCCTTCTACGTGGGGAGAAAAAAAAACCACACTATAAAAAGCAACGTAATATATATTTCAACAAATTAAGTAGCAATAACTTATAGGAAATATAATACCTTATGCCATGACCCGGACCACAATTTATGTTCTCGATGCCAATATCATACACGTGGTCTCCAACAGAGATGCAATCATCACCTGTAATCACAAACTGAAATAGATTAAAACTTGTAGAGGATCTTAACGTAGAAAATCATAAAGGGAGGAGGACAAAGATCTCCACAAGTGTCTTAGGTAAATCTACCCTTTAAAAGAGTGAGTTCTAGAAAAACTTTCTCTACCCCAAATTACCCTTCACCTATTGTAAATATTACAAAGTTATCCTAATCTTTTATTTCATGAACTTAACAAACGTGTTTTTTTAATTACTCAGAAATCAAAAGATGTAAAGCCCTAAATCTTCGTTCTTCCCTTCTCTGTTTCATCCGTTAGGAATTTCCTCCGACAACGCAATATTAGCCTCATCGTCCACAAACATTCTCTTCCATCTTCTCCTCAACTATCATATTTTAGGCATCAGGAAGGATCAGGAGAAATTAAGAAATCTCAGAAGTCGCAAGTTACTTGAAGAATTCCTCCGCTCCCCCTCGATTATAGCCTTTCTCTACGTCGGGTACACTATCGGCCTCTCTTCTCTCTCCCCCTAATCCCTTAATTAGTTTCTGATCAACCCCCCCCCCCTAATCCACTTGAGAGAGCTGGAGGAATGATGGCGGTGATAGATATTTATTGTCTTTTTAATCGTGCCAGAGGGACGTGTATGTATGCTTTAAATTTGTCAATCTATTTTTTATTCTTTTAGTTTGCTTAATCCTTCTTCCTGCTGTTACAGAATTGATTTCACCTGAAGATCTTTTACAAGCTTGTGCTCTTTGGGAGAAAATTGATGTGTATGCACGAACGAACTCTCAACCCTTTTCAGGTTCAGCTACTATTTTTCGGCTGACACTAAGAAGATAATGCCAATTGTTATGAATCTTCAAATGTGTTTGTTGCAATTAACCAACTTTGGTTTATTTGATTATATGTATATTATTTGATTATATATTATTTTATCTGATTAGTTTCTAATCAACTCTCCTTTCTTTCTCCTGCAACCCTAATATAAAAGCTGGGAACTAGAATGATCATACAACACCTTGTGACTGCCCTAACCTAAGATTTAATATAGAATCGCAAAGGGGAGAGATACTAAAGCATCAAGAAGAAGCATTTCCCATCATATGATTTTGGGAAGCTACTGATGGACTCATTGCATTTTGGAAGTAAGCCTAACACCAACCTAATTATTCTGTCTAAAGCAACTTAGGTTCTATGCATTAGACTTTAGTTGCTTTTCTTGCACTGCAATTATTTTTTATGGCAATTGACATTTTCATAAAGTATTTAGAGGATTAATGATTTGGATGTTGCAGGTTCTCCCATCCATCAAGGAAAATCTTCATATTTGATATTATTTTTGCTTGGGTATATTTGATTATATATTTTATTTGATTGAACCGAAATAGAAAACAGATACCTTTCTTTATTTTTTTTCCTTATGCATGCTTTTAATTAGTTTCTGTTTTTGCCTAGACTAAAACACATCCATATTCAGTCAAGGTTCTATTAGGATAAGGCATAATATTTTAACCATGTAATATATGGCTTTACAATTAATAAAAAGTTTTATTAGGGTGCTCTTTGTTTGTTGTCTAATATTAGCTTGATCTTATGAAATTTTGTAGTTTCTTGATTGCTAGAATACATTTACTGTTACAAAAAGGAGAAAAAGAAAGAAAGAAAGAAAGAAAGAAAGGATGAGTCTCTTATAGTTGGGTTCTATGATCTTTATTTTTCATATGAATATGGTTAATCATATGTTTACTGAGCACAAATATGAAGAGTTAATTGCAAATGTACCCCTTATGTTTTCACCTAACTGCACATATGATGGAGAGATTATTCCATCTAGGAATGGGGTGTTTATATGCCAATATAACAGTTTAGAGACGATAAGTGGCTAAACCTCCACAGTAAGAAAATGTATTTGTGATTAACCCTCAAAGTTGTGTGCTTGCTTTTCTTCTTGCTTACAATCCTGGGTTTTTCTCTATAGGTACACGATAGTGATGATCGGACGAGATATTAGGCGACATAACAAGTTGGCAGAGCTTGAATCATGAATGATGCCAGTCAACTAACTCTTTATTGGGCTTGCGTTTTGGGTATGAACGTCATGCAAATACTATATAGCGGTAGGCACCACAACTCATAGCAAAATCAATGTGTATTTGTTGTTTACAGACTCCAAGCCATGGTATCAAACATGCCTTCAAAAATATTCGTTCTTTGCATGCTAAGGCTCACAGCCGCAAACAAAGATGTAAATTCATCTATTGTATTAGAAGATATTCAATGCCTATGCATGTGTATTTAAGAAGAGGATATAATAAAACAATCAATTCTCAAGACGAAAAAAAAAACTATTAACAAAAGGCATCCTTACTTTCATGCTAACATTGCTAATTATCTCTTCACACGATAAAATTAGGTATCTTTTACCCGGTAACCTTACAAATTGTCTCAGACAAAAAAATAGCTTGCAGACCAAACGCAATTCAACAGCTACGCACATTTCAGTTAAAATAAAGCATGCCAACGAAAATGCACTTCATTAGCATCTGTACACTTTAACATTATATGTAGGGGTGTTAACGGAGCAGATACGGCTCAGATATGACACTTACCATATCCATATCCGCTTACCCATCTCGGATACGGATATGGATATGGATATATGTCGGTAAGAAAAAGTCATATGCATATCCGCCAAAATCGGATATGGTTACGGATATAGATGCGGATATATAAACGGATATACATGCAGATACAAAAATGATATTAGAAAACTAGATAATATTCAGAAAAATATAGTCATGTGATATAAAAAGAGTTCGTTAATATGTTCATTATGATTGAAAAGTTAAGATTAGACATATTGATCATTAAAATTAATCACAAATCCATAATCTAAGACTCAAAACTATCGTAAGAGTATAACCAATATGTATTCGGATATTTTCGGATACGGATACAGACATTTCACTACAAAACCATATCTGTAACCATATCCTATCGGTTATAGATTTGAGTAACCATATTCGTATCCTAACGGATACGGTTACGGATATTTCCTTGGATACGGATACGGTTTGGCACCCCTAATTGTATGTCATCAAACCATGTTTTCCTATACACATTGAATAGAATCAATTTCTTGGCTATATTTTCATTCAGCATTGCTCGTTGACACAGCAGAAGTTAGCCCATATTGGCTACAAACTTGAACCATGGTGTATTCACAAATTCAGCGAATCAATTTTCAAACAGATGACCATTACTATACATACATTGTGGAAAAATATTTTAGCCTTTTCAGTCCCTGCAGCTAGAACAAATGCTGAAGATGTGGGTTATTTCTCTGCCTGATCCTCAGCCCAGCATTTACTTCTTGCTCAAGATGCATCAATCCAGCTGGAGGGTTAAAGTCGCCTTGTATTTAGGAATAATTGCATGTTGTTAATTACGTTTATCGACCGAGTCTTTGACGAAATTATGCAATCTCTTGCCAATAAGATATCGGTCGTCTCTAATGGAGTTGTGGAGATTAGTGAACCAAACACGAAACCTCTTGGCACAGAAGAACATCACGCTAAAGAGAAGGCAACCGAGCTAAGCAAACCGATAGACCGCAGAGTTAATGATCAATGGATAGCCAAGCACAGGAATAAACCTTTGGCAAATACATAGGGAACAAAAAGTGTAGTCAGAAGCTTCGAGATGATAGGGATTACAATCTCATGGAGGACCCAAATACCCCTTAGATCCGAGAAGCCATTTTACTTAACTCTCTCGAACTTTGCCCGCCAGCTTTCATTAAACAGTGGTGTCATTTGATCAAGCATAACCTTTTCCAAAAGATTAAACACAAAATGATCCATTAATTCATAAATATTTATCTGATTGAAAAATTAAATGTTTTTTAGTGTTAACAAAAATGATAGTCTGTCTATTCTCTGACAAATTTTTAAGGATAGAGCTAACAAACCTTAAAAATAAAATAATAATTGTACTATGTAATGTTTAAATCCTAAAATCATAATGTCCAAGTCTACAGATTTCATAAAACATATTTTTTGGACCTGCACATCATGATGAACAGTTTGGATTTCAAATTTTAATAGACTTGAGATCACACACTATAGAATTTGATGTCAGCCGCTAAATGCATAGGATAATCAATCAAAGCATTCATGAATTATGTTGATTATAACCAATAGAGCAATTCAATTAGGATGTTCAATAATACAACAATTTGGGTTAATAAGCTTAAAACTCCATGTTCAAATAAATATTCAATCGGATATTGTCAACATATATTAAACTTCGATGTCATAAGCCATAGAATACTGAAGGGCTAGGAAAATTACAAATTTTAATATATTGAAAGGCCACAATGTTTTAATATATTTAACTTCGGATCTTTTAACTAAAAGGCCACAATTTTTCAAGGTTGTTTCTTTACTATCTTTTGACTTTTAGATGAATAATAGAAAATTCATTTGTGTTTGTTTTAAGTCAAATAATTTACATTGTCTTTGATATAATCATCAAATTTTAATATAATAATCATGAATAGGTTTATTTAATGATAGGAGTAATGGTAAGGTTTTATTATTATATTTTTAACATACAAATTAACTTAAAAAAAGTTCATTAGGTTGTTCATATGTTGGCTATATTATTTACATTTAATAAATTTATACTAAATCTTTCCCTAAATAAAATTATAATTTAAAATAATATTAAAAAAATTTACCACGTGCATTGCATGTGCAATCCAACTAGTATTTAAAAAGAAGAAGAAGGGTTTTTCATGAAAACCATCTAATTTTTATCCAAATTGGTAATTACCATCTTTTCTTTTTATTTTTATTTAAAATTACCTTTGCTAGCATATATTTTTGCAATATCACACCTACTCGATTTTTTAGCTTAAAAAACCTGAACTTTTAAAAATCTTTCATATTTGCTATCAATGCCCTCAAATTGTTAGGAATCATGTGGCGAGCCTACTTCTCTAATATTGTTTTGATGATTTAACAAATAATTTGTAACAATATTTTCTAGTGCTTGTGTTATCTTACCCAGGTTGAATGATTCAAGAGCTATTATATAAATGGAGCAAATACAAGTCAAGTCAAGATCCAAGATCAAGCTTCATGTGCAAATCAACTTGGTATACTAGTTTAGGATTTTTTTTATATTGTGTGTAAATGCTTTAAGCTCAATATCACACACACACACAATTCTTGTTTTTAAGTAATTTTGATAAAATATTGAGTTATTAGTTTATAGAGTTAAATTTCTCTTTATACATCTTTTATTAAGTCTATAACATCATCTTGAAAAATTTCAAAACATTGTTTAACTCATAAGTAAAAAATCAAGAATTTTATATACACATGTATTTACAAGTTTTGTAAAACGTAGGGATTTCACAAACAGGGAATAATATTTGAAAAATTCTTTTTTGTAACATGTTTATTTTCATGTTTATAAATATTTCCCTAAGTTTTACATTTTTTTTGAAATTTATTTGATATTTTTAAATAATGTTTAAAGTTGATCTTTACTGTTCATATCACATCCTGTGCACGTTTTATGTCGACTTGCTACAGTACCAAGTCGACTTATAAAGTGTTGCGCAATTGGTGTTTTTTATCTGCTGAGTCGACTCATAATATAACAAGTTAACTCATTACAACATAAGTCGACTCATAATATGACCGTTGCACAGTAATGACTATTTTTTAGATTTTGTTGTTTTTGTGATTTTGTTGGTTTTTCTGGTTCCTTGGGCTTAGTTTTTCTACCCTATACATGCCCCTTTGCATTAAACATTCCAACCGCTCAAGAAAGTTATTAAAACAATTTTAACAAGGATTTAAGTTTGTTTAAGAGTTTGTTTGTGAAGAAGTTTTCACATAGGAAGTGAAGATTATTCATTCTTGTTTGGGCTTTAATTTCTCACCACCATCACTCTTGTTTTTAGAGAAGTTTTCTCTAAACTCAATTTCTAGGTTTATATATTTATTTGTTGATTAACCATTTCATTAAGCTAGATTTTATATTGAGTTTAGTTTTGATTATTACTCATTGATTACACACACCCACTTGAGCTTAAGTATTTCATACATAGTATATTGGGGTTGTGGATTGTATCATTGAGTGTGAGCTTACAATTCGTTCTCATCCATTATAGAGAACAACTTATGTTTATCTGTGCTTAATTTGTGAGATCACTTTATAATACACAAGTACACTGAGAGGAGTGTGTGGTGAGAGATGAGATCGATTCCAAAAGGAGTGACATCGGTAGTAAAGCCTAGAGAGAGGTTGTAAATCCGAGCACTTGAGGAAGACGACACGGACTAGGCCAACACTTAGAGGGTGTATTGTGAGATTGCATTTATAAGAGTTGTGAAAGTTTTCAGTGACCTAGAAAACTGATTGTGTGAGTTGTAAATATTTTCGGTGAACGTTGAAAACCGGTTGTGATAGTGCAGATTCTCCTTGTGACTGAGGAGAGGAGATGTAGGTCACGGGTGACCGAATTCTGTGATCATATTGCATGTTTGAGTTTGCATTGGCGTATTATTCTTATGCTCATTGCTTATCATATTTATATATTGCCATTGTCTCATGGTTATATCGCCCTTGGTTTAATTACACATCCTTGCATAAATTGTTAAATATCATACTTGCTAGGATATAATTGTTAATAATTTTTAAATTAGCATTAATATCAGATTAGATTAGCAAATACCCTATTCATCCCACCCCTCTAGGGTAGTTTCACAAATATCATGTTTTTAAATTAGTCCCCCAAACCGATGTTGTTCTTTTTGGAGACGCTTGGGGGGGGGGGGGGTGTTTCTTGGATTAGAGGGTGGGAGGGAGATAAGATTAAGAGGAGATGAGATTATGGTTTGGGGGAGGATTGAAGTATGGTTTTCTTAGATTAGAGGGAAGGTAAGATTAGAGTTTTTGAATTGTGAACTAGGGTTTGGGAATTGAGTTGGAATTTGGATATTTAAGTTTGGACATTCTTGGCCCCGGGGGGGGGGGGGGGTAATTTGAGTGTTCTTAAGTTCATAATTAATTAAGTAATACATGCTTTACATGTGCTTTAGGTCGTGGATAAAATGGAATTTCACACATTTTTTAGCTGAAAAGTCAATTAGGTGTGATAATTACAAGCATACATGTAAGTAAAGGTGCTTTTGATCAAAAGTAAAAAAGAAGAAGAAGAAAGATTAATTATAAATACCTTTGGCTGTTTAGGATAGATTAATTACATTCGAGTTATATTTTAATACCGCGATTTTCAATAACTATCACCTGGGCAAAGGTTAAGTTGGTTTCATGTAAAAAACTCTAAAAAAACGAAAACAACATGTGTTTCGACAAAAAGTTCAAGTTGAATGATTATCAACCATTAACTTTAAGACTATTTAGGAAACCCATGTCGATATCACACTAGTAGAAAAACGACCAAACTAGACGGAAATTTCCGTCTAGGTTGGTCTATAATCCGTCTAGGTTGGTTGTTCTAGACGGAAATCCGTCTAGGTAGATTGGTTTATTCTGTTTCCGTCTAGTTTGGATCAAACTAGACGGAATTCCGTCTAGATTGGCAAACTAGACGGAAACCAACCTAGACGGAAGTAACATTTCCGTCTAGGTTGTCAAGCTAGACGGAAAACACATGTCCTAACAGATTAGTGTGAGGGATGATCACGTGCATGTACTAGCTCCTGTGATTGAGTCCTAAAAGATTATCAAAAAGGATCGAAGAAACACATGTCCTAACAAAAAAAAAAAAGTTGGATGATTACTAACCATCAATTATAACATTCATACTAGGAAACATGTGTCAAGTTTCTCTTTAGTTCTATGTGATATTCTATAGAGTTATAGTGTCAAGGATGATCCCGTGCATACGTACCTGTGCCTATGTTCGAGTTCTGAACCTTGACGTGTTGGGAAGAGTGAATGTGGATGCCGTCGGTATTGGGGCTGTCACCGGGGGCCATGATGGTCAAGTTGTTGGCACCGACCCATTGGCAGCCTAGGAACACTAGGTGCGTTTGGGCACTGTCGACTGAAGTTAGGTTGCTCACTTGGATGTTGTTGCACGCGAAGAATTTTAGGGCCTGATCGATGTAAGATTTTATGAAGTGTAAGTAGTGAAAGAGACGCGCGCGAAAAACTCCTCCCTTAGTTTAGCCAATTTTGAGATTACCTCCTAACTTCAAAAATATCAATCAACTCCCTTTGGAGTTTCGATCGGTACCGAACGTTTTCAGTTTTTTTTTTAACCAACTCCAGTGATGTTTGATGAAATTGAAAAAAGTTGTAAAAATATTAGTGACCAACAAATTTTTTTTTCACCCCCTTTAGGAGCATTTTCTTATTTGGATGCTCATGATTTTCAGATGCGGAATCAGATGTAATAATCATTAGTATGAGAGTTATTTGAAAAAGTATAAGGGGACTAAGTGACACTAATTTAAGTTTTGATGGTTACCTCAAAAACAACCAAATCTAAAGGTGGTTTTGTGAAAGAACAATTTTTCACTTTAGCCCCATTTCCATTTTTTATTATTGAAATCGACCCCCTTTTTTTTACCAAAACCGACCCGATTTTGTGATTAGCAGCTTAATCACCTTCCTAATTAGTCGGGGTTGGCAACCTCGACTATTTAGGAGGGTGTTAAACCCTAATTAGAAGCCTTAAACCCTAAAAATTAATGTCCTAAATAGTCGGGGTTGGCAACCCCGACTAATTAGGAAGGTGATTAAGCTGCTAATCACAAAATCGGGTCGGTTTTGATAAATAAAAAAAAGAGGTCGATTTCAATAATAAAAAATTGGAATGGGGCTGAAGTGAAAAATTGTTCTTTTGTGAAATTTGCCCTATTTTTCGAACATCTAGTATAATGATGTTTAAATTTGGATAAATTTCAAAAAAAAAAAAAAAAAGCCATGGGGTGTAACAATTGTTTTTCCCCTTCTTTTATTTTTTGAGCATCAACTAGTAGTGGGCAGGAAGTTACAAACCGTTGGAGCTACAGTTGTGCATCCCTGCAACAAAACAAATCACAGTTCAAACTCACCTCCATCAAATTAAATCATTTTTGTAAATAAGAAATTATCACTTTAATGTTTTAATTAGCAACAAATTTGTGAACAATTTTGAGTAGATATTTGTTGGCACGTGCCTGCACGGGATTTTCTCTGCATGATTGCTTCCACCAATTGTATCCCCGGCCATCGATTACACCTGGGCCTTCAACAGTAAGCCCATTAATGTATTTAAATTGTATCCATTGGCCTGGGTCAAGTCCATCCCAAGTGCTCGGAGCATCAGGTGCTACTATTGTGCCCTCAATCTAATTTTGATACAATACATTTCATTTATAAACAGTTAGAGGTTGTCTCTACTTTACATATAAACTTTACATATAAAGAGAAATTTGTGAAACTTTTAAATGCACTAAAAATTAATACGTGTCACATCATAAAGATATAAAAAGTGAACATGTGTTATATCATAAGCATACATATGTCTCTCTATCCTATCAAAAGATGACAAGTGGATACTAAATCTTATATTCATATAATAATTCTCATTAAAGTAAAGCTATTCATGATTAGAAATTCTAATAGTCAAATATTTAGTTATTCTTAATTATCCATATTTTAATAAAACCTAATATTCATATATTTAAATATAAAAATATATACACCTAACAATCCTCATTGAATTGAAATTATTAATAATTAGAAAATTCTACTAATAAAATATTATGTAATCCTTATAAAATTATAACTATTCATAAAAAAAACATAATCATATATTTAAATATCAAAATGAAAGAAAAACTCATTTAGAGAACCTATCTATATAAACTCATGGATCAATTTTAGAAACTCCCTTCAACTATTTTAATTTGGGAAAACCTCCCTCAAGTTTGAACATATATAGTAGATAGCTCCCTCAACTATGGAAATTTAAGATAACCCCAAAACTTTTCTCACTTAACCTCCCTTAAATAAGAGGTGCATCTAAGAAAACTCCTCTCAACTATTTTAATTCGAGAAACCATCTTCAGGTTTGAGCATATTGTTGATAAACCTCAAGTTTAAAACTTTGGGAAACCCCCATGAACTTTTTTCATTTTTTCCCCTAAAAGCTAGTTAACATTGTAAGGTCTAGCATGCCACACGATAAATAGGTGATTATAAAAACACATATATACATCTCACTCATATAAATTACTCTGATTTTCTTAGGATTAGAGAAAAATAGTAGAAAAAGGGCAAAAGCCATTGCAGATTAATCAAAATCTTTTTCACTGGTTGATGGTTTATTTCTAACAGAATAGGTTGATATTCAAAAGAATATTTCAGTCATTTTACATCTTCAATAACGTCGGGGCTTTGGTCAGAAAAATGGGAAAGACTTTTCGAGGGGGTGGTATGAGACATGCCATAGTTGAGAGGAGTTTCTCTAATTTTTAAAGTAGAGTGAGGTTTTCTATAATATGTCTAAACCTAAGGGAGTTTTCTCAAATTAAAATAGATGTGATGGGGTTCTGAGATATTCACTATGTAAGACTCTGTTGGGGATTCGAAACAACCAATCGAACCCTTGCCCTTCCGGACCTTGTGTTGAAAGTAGGAAAGAAGGAATAATACCACAAATAAAGATCTAACCTTACACAAATAGTAAAGGAGACGAACACACAGATTTAACGAGGTTCGGCAACGTGCCTACGTCCTCGGGAGCCACACCACACAATGTCTTTATTAATTAAAGAAGAAAATACAAGCTCTCAAACAATGGATTAATCTCTCTGAGATTCTCTCTCTCTTTTCAGTCAAAAAGCTCCTTTTTTGATGTAGTACAAACCCTAAAACCGTTTGGGGGTATATATAGAATCCTAGGTGAAACATATTCCTAAACAGACCAGAAAACTGTCAAATTTACTCGCGGTCGACCGCCCTGGTCGACCGTCGGTCTCGCGGTCGACCGCCACGGTCGACCGTCTGCAAAACCCAAGACCAGTTTGATTATAGGGTTTTGACGGTCGACCGCCACGGTCGACTGCGGCTGATTCCCGAGACCAAAAATCCTACAAGGTTGGCATGGTCGACCGCCATCAGCTTCAGCTCGTGTGCACGTTCACGGTCGACCGTCGCGGTCGACCGTGGATCTGCCTGTTTGTTTTTCTCGTCATTTTGATTCCAGCCTTCCTCTGACTTTGGGTCTACACCTTAGACTAACAATCTCCCACTTGGAGACCAAAGTGCCTGCAATGAGTTCACCCAAACTCTCCCCTTCTTAGCATGTATCTTTTCCCCCAAAAAAATTCTTTCTTCAATCAACAATATCTCGGCTATCTCGTCGATCCTCGTAGTGTGGCTCCGCCTTCGTCTTCTACTCGTGAAGGCCAACTGAAGTTGCGCACAACTCTAGTTTCTCAATGGTGACTGCCTTCGTCAACATGTCCGCCGGATTTTGACTCCCTAAAATCTTCATTAAGTGCAACTTTTTGTCTTTAACTAGCGAGCGTATAAAATGGTATTTGACGTCGATATGCTTCGTTCTGGCATGATATACTCGATTCTTGGCAAGATGTATAGCGCTCTGGCTATCACAATAAAGAACTCCTCGTCACAATCTTCTGCAGACGTGAGACCCAGCTCACTGCTATCGACGCTAAGGTATAAACATACCCTGTGGTGCTTCGCCTCGTATCATGATCACCGACGAAGTTCGCATCCACGTATCCCTGCAGCACCAGCTCCTTCCTCCTAAAACATAATGGCTTGTTCGTTGTCCCTCTCAAGTATCGCATTATCCACTTCACGGCCTCCCAATGTTGTTTTCCTGGATTGCTTACAAATCTGCTCATAACTCCCACTGCATGGGCGATGTCCGGCCTCGTGCAAACCATCGTGTACATGAGACTCCCAATGACCGAAGAATATGACACCCTGCTCATATGCTCTCTATCTGCATTTGTCTTAGGTGATTGCTCCTCAGATAGCTTGAACTGACTTCCAAGGGGTGTGCTAATAACTTTAGCATTCTTCATGTTGAACCTCTGAAGTACCTTCTCAATGTATTCAGCTTAGCTCAATCTCAATGTCCCTTCAGCTTCATCTCTATTGATTCGCATCCCTAGAATCTGCTTTGCTGCGCCCAGATCCTTCATTGCAAATTCCTTTGCTAGCTACTTTTTCAAACTGTTTATCTCCTCCAAACACGGTCCTGCTACCAACATGTCATCAACATACAATAACAAAATAATGAAGCTGGACTCGAACCTTTTGAAATAACAGCAATGATCCGAATTGCATCTCCTGTACCCATTGTTCTGCATGAAGTTATCAAACTTCTTATACCATTGTCTTGGAGCCTGTTTCAAACCATATAAGCTCTTCTTGAGCTTGCACACCATCTCTTCCTTTCCTTCTTCAATGAAGCCAACAGGCTGCTTCATGTAGATTTCTTTATCCAAGTCACCATGAAGAAAGGCAGTTTTTACATCTAACTGCTCAAGAAAGAGGTCTTCTGCAGCCACCAAACTCAACACCACTCTGATGGTTGTGAGTTTCACAACAGGAGAAAATATCTCCGTTTAGTCCACTCCTTCCCGCTGTTGAAACCCCTTTACTACTAATTTGGCCTTGAATCTCTTGTTTCCATCACTCTCTTGCTTAACCCGATAGACCCATTTTTTATGTAAGGCATTCTTCTGTGTAGGTAGCTGGGCTAACTCCCATGTCTCATTAGTGAGTAGAGAATCCATCTCCTCCTGCATCGCATTCTCCCACTGCTGAGATTCACTCACTTGCATTGCCTCTTCATAGCTTTCCGGCTCACCGCTATCTGTCAATAATAAATAGTCAAGAGATGGAAGATATCTGGGATTTGGTTTGGGTACCCTGGATGACCTCCTAAGCTCCACGCCCTGGGTAGTTTCTTCTGCACCTGGAGCCTCCTTCGTTCTGTGGTCAGAACAAACATCATCTCCCCTATCTAGAAGTTCCTCTATATCTGTGTACTCAGATCCACCTGTATCCGTAGTGCTGCTCCCACTGCTTTGGCTATCCTTGGCATTGTCCCTATCCTTGTACATCACCTCCTCATTGAATATCACATCCCGGCTCCTGATGATCTTCCTGTTCTTCTCATCCCACAGACAATACCCGAACTCATCAACGCCATATCCAATAAATGTGTACTTCTGTGACTTCGCTTCTAGCTTGTCCCTGACATGGTCACTGATATGAACATATGCCACGTAACTAAAAACCCGCAAGTGAGAGAGATTTATCTTCTTGCCGCTCCAAACCACCTTTGGAATCCCAAAATCTAATGGAACTGATGGCCCGTGATTAATAAGATAGACTGCTGTATGCACCGCATCCGCCCAAAATATCTTAGGCAGACCTGCATGTAATCGCATGCTCCGCACGCTCTATCAAGGTCTTGTTCATCCTCTCTGTAATACCATTCTGCTACGGCGTACCTGGAGTGGTTCTCTCTAAACGAATCCCATTCGTAGCACAGAACCTCTTGAACTCCTCCAGTTCGTATTCTCCACCATTATCTGATCTCAAGCACTTTACCTTCAGATTTGTCTCGTTCTCGACCATGGCCTTCCACTTCTTGAAGATTTCGAACACCTTTGACTTTTGCTTCATGAAGTAAACCCACACCTTTCTCGAGTGATCGTCGATAAATGTGACGTAGTATCTCGAACCGCCAAAAGAAGACACATTGGCTGGGCCCCATACATCTGTATGAATCAACTCTAGCTTCTAAGCCTTAGGTGACCTTCCACCCTTCTGAAAACTAACCCTCTTCTGCTTTCCAAAGATGCAGTGTTCACAAACTCCGACTTCAACGGTGTCGATCCCGGTTAGTTTTTCTTGTGAATGTAGGATTTTCATCCCCTTCTCGCTCATGTGTCCCAGCCTATTGTGCCACAGATCTGTACTCTCCTTGCCATCTGCAATTGCGAGGGTGTCACTCGCATGAGAAGTGAGGTAGAGAGTTCCCGTTTTATTGCCACGGGCAATGACCATCGTACCGTTGGAGATTTTCCATGAATCCCCGGTAAATGTCGAAACGTAGCCTTATGCTCCAAGCTGTCCCACTGAAACAAGATTCCTTTTTAGCTTCGGCATGTGTCTCATGTTCTTCAAGTTCTACTTAGAGCCCTTTATCTGTATCTGAACGTCACCCTTTCCAATAATATTACAAGGCTCATTATTCCCCAAATATACTTTACCAAAGTCCCCTGCTATATAGTTCTGAAGTAGTTTCCTATTAGCAGTGGCGTGAAAAGAAGCTCATGAGTCGATGACCCAAGAATCAGAATCGCTATCCATAGCAAGGATCAAGGCATCCTGCACGATATGAGCCTCCTGCTCACCCGCATCCTTCTTTGGTGCTTTACAGACCGAAGACATATGACCCTCCTGGCCGCAGTTCCAACACTTCCCTTTGATGGTTCTAACCTTTGAGTTCGGCCTCTTCTTCACTAATTTCGACCGATTCCTGTTCTGGTTCCCTTTCTTCTGGCTTCTGCCTTTCTGCTCGAAATTTAGGGCTGAACTTGAACCTTCTGATTCGGACGATTTCCTTCTAACCTCATCGGATAAAATCATACTCACAACCTTGTTCAACTTCAACTTGTCTTTCCCTACCGAATTACTGATTACCGTCACACAACCTGCCCAGCTATCCGGCAACTACGATAGTAATAACAGGGCCTGCACTTCGTCATCGAACGTGATGTCCACGGAGATAAGTTGATCAACAATCGTGTTGAACTCGCTGAGGTGCATCGTGAGGACCGTCCTTCTGCCATTTTGAGGTTGAAAAGAGTTTTGACTAGATGCATCTTGTTGGCTGCCGATGGTTGCTCGTACATCTTTGCGAGCGCTTCCATAAGCCCCACCGTCGTCTTCTCCTTCAGGATATTATGAGATACTGATTTGGCGAGCGACAACCGGATTTCCCCTAGAGCCTTCCTATCCAGTACCTCCCAATCACCATCTGACTCCTCCTTCTTCTGCCCCTTTTCCTTGCCCATCAGCAGGCGATACAAGTCTTTCTGGTACAGATAGTCCTCCATCTGTGATTTCTAGTAGGAAAAGTCCGATCTATCGAACTTCTCGATTTTTGATTTGTTTTCCTCTGCCATGACTTTCACACAAATTGCTGAACGAAGCTCTGATACCAGTTGTTAGGGATTCGAAATAACTAATCGAACCCTTGCCCTTCCGGAGCTTGTGTTGAAAGTAGGAAAGAAGGAATAATGCTACAAATAAAGATCTAACCTTGCACAAATAGTAAAGGAGACGAACACACAGATTTAACGAGGTTCGGCAACGTGCCTACGTCCTCGGGAGCCACACCACATAATGTCTTTATTAATTGAAGAAGAAAATACAAGCTCTCAAACAAGGGATTAATCTCTCTGAGATTCTCTCTCTCTTTTCAGTCAAAAAGCTCCTTTTTTGATGTAGTACAAACCCTAAAATCGTTTGGGGTATATATAGAATCCTGGGTGAAACAGATTCCTAAACAGACCAGAAAACTACCAAATTTACTCGTGGTCGACCGCCACGGTCGACCGTTTGCAAAACCCGAGACCAATTTGATTATAGGGTTTTGGCGGTCGACCGTCACTGTCGACTGCGACTGATTCCTGAGACAAAAAATCCTACAGGGTTGGCGCGGTCGACCGCCGCAGTCGACCGCCATCAGCTTCAGCTCCTTCCCAGCTTGCGTGCACGTTCGCGATCGACCGCCGCGGTCGACCGTGGATCTGCCTGTTTGTTTTTCTGGTCATTTTGATTCCAGCTTTCCTTTGACTTTGCGTCTACACCTTAGACTAACAGACTCATCTGCGAGCACGGGCAAAATACTTGTTTCTAATAAAAATTAAAGATTGGTATAATACTAGAGTAAATAACCAAAACATTATATGGACTTTGGTCATTGCCATTAAATATGCACTCAAGTGATATTTGATCTTTCGATCAGTGCGTGCTTGAATCATAAAAGTTTAATAATCCTAGAGTTAACATCCTTTGAGTGTACATTTAATGTCATGAATCTTCTTTTCTCATAAAGGATTTGAATGGAGTTGAGAAAAAGATGCAAAAATGACTAATTTTAATTGAAGAAACTTATCCCTAACCATATTTTTTTTGAGAAAAATCCCTAACCATATTGAATTACCAGATACTAAAATTTTAAACAATTATTTTCCGATTAATGATTTGAAGTCCTACAATTTAGATCCTTATGAGGTAAACTGATATAGGACGTTTGAGCAATAAAATATTGGAAAGTTGGGAGTTCAACCTGAAAATTGACATGGCCACAATTACATGGACCGTTGAAAGTTATGGGTTTCACGAAGAAAGTCTTATGCTCTGGTATAATCATTGTAGAAGTATCTGAACCTGCTCCACAAATTGAGGCCCATGCTTTTCGAAATGCCTGAAAAATTGTTAATAGAAATTAATAATCTATATCGACTGGGGAAGAAAAGGAAGAAATTAAACCATTTTTCTTTTTTGGGCTCCATTCAAATCCTTTATGAGAAAAGAAGATTCATGACATTAAATG
>BQKN01061592.1:86481-127166 GCA_022839385.1 Asparagus kiusianus | reverse complement strand
TGTAATCAAGTTGTAATCGAGATTTAAAGGAATCAAAATCAAATTTCATTTATTCTCTTCCTTGCAATTTCTCTTACATACAAAAGATGGCGACTCTGCTGGGGACGAGCTTTTCCGATGAAGAAGTGGTAGCGCAGTCCGACGTCCACCTCATGGGAACGACTGTAGAAACTCTCGTCGTAGAGTTTGATCAAGCGAAATACGAGGAGGCCTTGTCCTCTGGATCGCTTAGCCCCAAGGCTAGGCATGGTGTCCGCAAGATCTCCAAGGAGATCGATTCTGTTGTTGAAGTGCCGAAGAAAGCCCTCTCCTTCGGTCAAGAACTCAAACTGGCTCTGTTGGCAGAAGATCCCACATCCGCGTCAGCAAGGCATGCTTCGGGCCATAAACGTCCCCTGGAGGAGACGAGTTCCATAAACGTCAACAATGTTGCTGTTAAGGCTTTGAAACAAGCCAAGAAGAACGCCGCTCGCCGACGGAGAAGATCCATACGACGAGCACACTTACGTGAGAGCCGAATGTTGGCTCAACGCGAAGATTGCGTTCCTGAAACTCCAGCCAAACTTAGCGTTCACAAAACAGAACGCTCGCTTCGTGGCAATGAGCCCAATTACGAGCCTCGGCTAATTCAGCTGAAACGCGACCCTGGGTGGCGCGGTGTCTCCTCAAAACGCAACCCTCAGAAGGAAGCTGTCAAACGCGACCCTCAGGGAAGCGTTCAATCAAAACACGACCCTCGCGGGTCTGTTTCACCAATTAAACGCAACCCCCACGGGCGCGTTCAAACAAAACATGACCGTTGCAGGTCTGTTTCACCAGCTAAACGCGACCCCCAGGGGCGCGTTCAAACAAAACAGGACCCTCGTGGGTCTGTTTCATCATTTAAACGTAGGCCTCGGCCTAACGTTTACAAATCCCAATGCGACCCTCGCGTTAATCTTCAAGAACGCCACTCTGGTGCTGTTCTTCGAGAACGCGATCTTCAAGAGGTCCGCCAGGTTCAGAAAGATCAGCGTGGTTTCAAAATCCACGTTCGACAAGAACTAGTCTCACCTACCCAAGGGCAGGGGGTTCCATCTCCACTTCCAAGCCCGGGGAAAAGTTCCTCCCAAGTTCCTGATCTGCGGGAATTATTATCAAGAGGAAAACCAACAACGCAAGCAACTCACTCATGCTAATGTGAGAGGCTTATTTCGGCGGTTCTTTCGGAGTGCCATTGCTGCACATCCTCGCCTCGGCAATCTGTGTTTGAAAGGTTAACAAATGTCGTTAGGCCTGCCAAACGACAACGCCGACACAAAAAGAAATCTGAGTACCCTCAGGTCACTATCAACATGATCGGCCGAGGGAAAGCTTCGCATTCCGATTCCGACGAGTTGCAAAGAAGTCACTCCCCAACTGTTAGGGAAATTTGTGACCAACTCGAAGGAGTATATCGGAATACTCGGACTCGAACAGGAGCTATTCGCCCAGTTAACTATCAAAAGTTAGTCAAAGGCATTACAATAAGTGATGAACACTCGGCAATAGCCGAGTCTCAATCTTCAAGCTCTGCCGGAGCACAAGGAGTTTCTGCCTACATGACGGAAAGCCCCGAGGATATAGCCAAAAAGGTGAATGAGCACCATGTCATGCTCCAGGCGCAACAGGAGACACTTCTCCAATTAAAGGATATGTTGGCCCAGCTCCTCGCCGAAAAAGGCCACAAACCTGAGTCTTCCCGGAAGACAACTTCAAAGGGAAAGCAGAAAGCGCACGAACATTCAGATCGTGAGACTCACAATCTTGAATCCTCTTCCGAAGGTGAGAAGGAGATGGAAAAAGAACTGCACCCTCAGTCCACCAAAGTGGATGAGTTAGAAGCTCGTCTTAATGCAATTGCTAACAGGAGCGAGCTCCGCGAAGAAGGAGTGGTTCGACCTTATCCTGCGGAATGGGATACAGCTCCCTACCCGCCAAAATTTAAGGCTCTAACCTTACAACCGTTCGATGGCACGGGATCGCCAAATCAGCACATTTACTACTTCAAATCCCAAACTGGAGACGTGGTAGCAAATGACGCCATCTTGACCCGCTTATTCATTGGCACGCTAAAAGGAGTTGCCTTTGAATGGTTTATGAAACTGCCTGCCGGATCTATCCAGAAATGGGTAGACCTGGAAAGGCTATTCTTGGCCAGGTTCTTTGAGGACGACACGGAGGTTTCAGTCCCAACTCTCCTCGCCACCAAGCAAAGGAAGGGAGAGTCCATCAAAGCCTACGTGGAAAGATTCCGTAGCATGGCATTGCGATGTCCCTCAGGTATGACTCAATCAACTCTGGTTGAAACATGCAGGCACAACCTGCAGACCCAACTCCTTGCTCAGATGGGAGTAGCAGAGTGTCGCTCCTGGAGACAACTAGTTTCGCAAGGAGAACAAGCAGAGGAGATAGTGGCGCGTGTCAAAGCTGAAGAAGTGCCACAACCCAAACCGCAACAGCAACGCAATCAGCAAAATGCCCAGCGGTCTAAGGGAAAGGAGACTTTGGCAGCCGACTACACGCGAGTTCCGCCGCCGAACAAGCAAGGCAAAACGCCAAATCAGCAAAGAGCGCCCAAACAATACTCATTCAAAGAGGAGCATGTGGATACCTTATTCCAATTGCTTCGAAAGAACAACAAGCTCCAGTTGCCTGAAATCAGGAAGCCAGATGAAGCAGGGAAAGTGGACGACCCCAACTATTGTCGTTACCACAGATTTCTGGGGCACCCTACCAAAAAGTGCTATGTCTTCAAAGACATCTTACAGAATTTGGTAAACGCTAATGTGCTCACCTTGAAGCCAGAGCAGAAGACCGTATCCACTAATATGATAGCGGTCCAATTTGGTGACTTTCCCCCGGTGGTAACCGCGAACGGTGTTGTACCCATCCGCAAGGGAGAAATGCACCTAAAGAATGCTGACTTGCATAGTCAGAAGGACAGGGGGTTGGTACCCCTCACAACCCCAAAAGGAGAAATCATGTGGGTCCACCCTGACTTGCTTGGAGATCAACAGTGGACGAGCACCTCGTCCAGAAAGAAGGGAGGCAAGGCTAAATCTTCCAACATGATTAGCCCCTCCATTACCGAAAACGATGACCACCTCAAACCTCTTACTGATTCAGAAGAGGAGAGGATTGTCCTGGCAGCATATCCAGGAGACAACCCTGGCACTCGGTCAGGAAAAACCTATTTGAGGGATTACGGCCAGAATGCTCAAGAGGTGGAAGAACAGCCCCAAGACGCTGGGGGTTCTGTACCGAAGAAGCCGGTCGACAAAGGCAAACAGAAAGAGCTCCGGTTCAATAAAAATCTTCACCAGGAACTCGGAGAGTCAAGCGCTCCCTTTCAATTCAACGTCATGGCGCAATTGGCCAACATACCGGCCAGAATCACTTTATACGAGCTCTTGAAGTTATCAAAAACTACCAAGGAAGCTCTGATCGAAGCTTTAAAGAATACGGAGAGCTTTATTACACAAGTCACTCCGATTCCCGAGGCTTCTGATGATCAAACATGTCTGCAATGCCTGCAAGCGGCAAGAAGTCTACCATGCATATCATTCACACAAGAAGACATGCAGGTCAAACACGAACATGACCGACCACTGTACTACACAGGGTATATTGGATCTTCAGAAATCAGTCGTGTTCAAGTTGACCCGGGCTCAGCGCTCAGCATCATGCCCTACAGGGTCATGCAGGTATTAGGGATTCCTATGCACCGACTACACACTACTCAGACTACTATCTTCGGGTTCAATGCAAACAGTACCCGACCCCTGGGAAAGATCAAGCTCAGGTGCCAGATCGGAGATCTCAAGTCTGAGGTAGCATGCTACATCATAGATGCGGACACGTCTTACAATCTTTTGCTAGGATGACCATGGATACATGCAAACCGCATTGTCCCATCCACCCTGCACCAGGTTATGAAGTACGTCAATGACAAGGGCGAAGTTCGAACCTTAATCGCAGAAAAATACCCCTTCCGAGGAGTAGAAAATTTCCACACCGACTCCGTCTTCTATCTGGAGTCCCAGGAGAAAGAAGATGTAGACAGCGGTAACGAAGCTGACATCGAGCCAGATCCTGATGAAGACTATCCTTGGGAATTAAACTTTGATGTAATGGGTCAGGGTGAAAGTAATAATGATGTACCGAGTGGGGGCGAGTGGTGCATTAATGAAGATTTCATTTTAGCGTACTTGTCTGATGTCTCTCTTAACAATAAACAAATAGAGAATAATTCTAGTGCAGGTACCAACCCATGGCACATACTGTGCACAGAAGCATCACTCACATTGCCGATCAAGTCGTCTTTTATTTCAGACGAAGAAATAGAGGACGCACAGAAGGCTTTCTTTAAAGTCCCATCCAAAAGGAAAGGGCGGAAGCCGATCTGTTTCGGAAAAGTCAAACCGATACAACTCAAACGAGGAAGCTCGGAGGAAGACGATGGAGTTCCTCAATTCCATTATCACGAACCTAACTCCCTTCGACTAATGAAACAAATGGGGTATGACTTTAACGAAAAGCAAGGTCTAAACTTCGGGAAGGGAAGGCGAACGCCAATCCGAATGTCCCTAACCCCCGAAGGGAAACCCCCAGATTACTATCAAAAGACTAGAAGGGGTTTAGGATTTGTCACACCTCCCGCTGTCTCGGAAAATGAAATAAGTAATTATCTGCGTTAGGATCGCTCATCTGGAACATCTGCATATGAGTCCGATGTCAGTATCGGACCTTCCTTTAGAAATCTGACCGTGAATATGGTTTCAATCGATCACCCGGATGAAGACGCAGGGAATGATGAAGGGTTAATGGAATCGACCAATGACCCCTGGATCAAACTCTTAACATTTTGTGGGATATGCGATTCGAACAACGCGAACCACCCACTGAAGATAAAGTGGTCCAGGTTAACATGGGAGACGAACATGATCCCAAGCCCATTTTCATAGCCGAAGATTTATCATCTTCCGAGAAAGAAGACCTTATATCTCTCATCCGAGAATATATAGATGTCTTTGCTTGGAATTATGAAGACATGCCTGGTCTTGACCCAAAAGTGGCCGTGCACTGTCTCAACATTGATCCGGATGCCAAGCCCGTTAAACAACAACAACGCCGGTTTCGTCCCGAGATCATGGAAGCAATTGAGTCCGAAGTGAAGAAGCTCATTGACTCGGGCTTTGTCAGGGAAGAACAACACCCAGACTGGGTAGCTAACATTGTTCCAGTTCCCAAGAAAAACGGTAAGGTCCGTATATGCATTGATTTTCGTGACCTTAACGTAGCTTGTCCAAAAGATGAATTTCCGCTTCCTATTACGGATGTTATGATCGACAACACCTGCGGATACGAAAGAATGTCTTTCATGGATGGATTCTCTGGGTATAATCAAATCAAGATGCACCCGGACGACGAGAGGCATACTGCATTCAGAACACCGCTGGGAGTGTATTGCTATACAGTGATGCCCTTCGGCCTGAAAAATGCAGGCGCGACTTATCAACGTGCGATGAACACTATCTTCCACGAACATCTGCGTAAGAAGATAGAGTGCTACGTTGATGACATAGCTGTGAAAAGCCAATGTAAAGAAGATCATCTTGCAGACCTGAAGACAATGTTCGATATCATGCGGACACATCAGCTGAAGATGAACCCAACAAAATCATTTCTCGGAGTATCAAGTGGAAAATTCCTGGGATTTATTGTCACATCCAAGGGGATTTCTCTGGATCCAGAAAAGGTGCGCGCCATCCAAGACATGCCACCGCCGAAGAACCTCAAAGAACTCCGAGGTTTGCAAGGTAGACTAGCCTACATCCGGAGGTTCATATCTAACCTTTCGGGGCGCTGCCAACCTTTCTCGAAACTCATGAAGAAAGGAGTATCCTTCGTGTGGGATGGGGAATGTCAAAAAGCATTTGAAGAGATCAAGAAGTATCTCACCCAGCCACCGGTTCTCGTGGCTCCTATATCAGGAAAACCATTCCTACTATATGTGAGGGCTATGGATCATTCGCTGGGAGCGCTGCTGGCCCAGAACGATGACCAAGGCCAAGAACAAGCCATCTACTATTTAAGTAGGACCATGATGGGAGCCGAACATCGGTACAACCCGGTCGAGAAAGAATGTCTCGCTTTGGTATTCGCGGTTCAAAAGATGCGACATTACCTAGTTGGACAGACAATTCATGTCATCTCTAAGGTGAATCCTTTGAGAGTCCTGATGACGAAATCATCGTCTCTGAATTGCCGGCTTGCAAAATGGGCCATCCTTTTGTCACAATACGACATGCAATTTATGCCCCAAAAGGCAGTCAAGGGTCAAGCATTGGCAGATTTCTTGGCCGATCACCCGGTACCAGGGACATCTAAGTTGTATGAAGAATTGCCCGACGAAATCGCCGAAGCTTGTGTTGCTCAAGAATCTACACAAGTATGGAAACTATTCTTCGACGGCGCGTCTAGAGCAAACCCTCACGGAGCGATTACTGCGGGAGTAGGAGTGGTGCTCGTATCGCCTAACGGCCACGTAATCCCAAGAGGATTTTCCTTAATCGAACCGTGTACCAACAATGTAGCTGAGTATAACGCATTATTACTAGGGATGCGGCTTGCCGAAGAACTAAACATTCGACACCTGGAGGCCTTTGGCGATTCTCAACTCATTGTGAATCAAGTCCGAGGGGAGTACGAAGTACGTCATGAGGACTTAATCCCATACTACTTCGCAGTGCTGAGGCAAGCTAAGCAGTTCGAGGGATTCTTTATCGAATACATTCCAAGAGCCCAGAACGCTTACGCAGATGCTTTGGCTTCATTGGCAACTTCGCTGGCATTACCACCAGGAACCGAAACGACAATTCCAGTCTCAGGACGTGAACTATACTCCTCCAAGATTCCTAAAGAGGAAAGCTCAGACGAGGCATTGGCGGAGGAGGTCTGTACAACCTCCATAGAATTCGAGTCTAGAGATTGGCGATTTCCATATGTTGACTATGTCCTATACGGAATTTTACCCAATGACCCTAAGGAAGCGGCCGGCATCAAACGAAAGGCCCTCCGATTCTATTACGATGCAGTCACTCAGACTCTGTATCGTAAATCCCATGACGGGATTTTGCTTCGATGTCTTTCTCGAAAGGAAGCAAGGGAAGCTCTTAAAGAAGCCCACGACGGAATGTGCGGAGCTCATCAGCCCGGAGCTAAATTAGGAGATCGCCTCCGGCGAATCGGCTATTATTGGCCGAAGATGTTTTCAGACGCGGTTGATTACGCTAAACGTTGTCACGCGTGCCAAATTCATGGGGATTTTATCCACCAAGCACCTGGGAACTTACATCCCGCATCTGCGTCTTGGCCATTCGAAGAGTGGGGAATGGATATCGTTTGACCAATTTCCCCTCCGACGTCTAAAGGACATCGGTTCATCCTAGCGGTAACTGACTATTTCTCCAAATGGGCGGAGGCAATCCCGTTGAAAGAAGTCAAAACTTCCAACGTAATTAAATTCGTCAAACACCATGTTGTCTACCGTTTCGGAGTCCCGAAGTGGATAGTTCATGACAATGGGACACAATTCGTCAGTTTTGGATTCCAGAGATTTTGTGACAAATTCAGAATCCAGAGCGTTGCATCTACGGCATATTACCCGCCGGCGAATGGTCTTGCAGAAGCCTTCAACAAAACCATCGTGAAACTTCTCAAGAAATTCATTTCCAAGAGTCGACGTGATTGGGATGAAAGACTCGGCGAATGTTTATGGGCTTACCGTACAATGGTGAGGACCCCTACGAGAGCTACACCGTTCTCGCTGGTATATGGCTGCGAAGCCGTATTACCACTAGAAATTCAGATTCCTTCTCTGAGAGTCGCTATCACGATGGGGCTAACAGAAGAAGAAAAGCATCAACGGCGCCTGCAAGAACTTGAAGCCCTAGACGATAAACGACTTCAAGCTAAGCAGCAGATCGAACTCTATCAAGCGCGGATTTCCAAAGCCTACAATAAAAAGGTTAAGGAACGAACTTTCAAGAAAGGCGATTTGGTCTTGGCCAACAGACGACCCATGGTGATGACACACAAAACCAAAGGGAAGTTCAATCCTAAATGGGAAGGGCCCTTCGTAATAGACTCAGTTTATTCGAACGGAGCATATCGCCTCATCAATCAATAAGGAGACAGGCTCATGATGCCAATCAATGGGAAATTCCTAAAAAGATATTTCCCGTGAATCATGTTGCCCCCTAATCCCCCCGCTAGATTAGGCTGGGGGTTGCCTATTTATAGTGTAACTCTACTTTGTATTTCGTCAAGTTAACACTATACCTCTGACGATTGAAATTTTCTAGAATTGTTTTATAAATGATAATAAAGAGAATTTTGTTTTCATATTGAGTCGACACTACGTTTTTCATTGTCTTGAATCATATTTCAACAAAAGAGATAATGAAAACCAAAATGATATCATTTCCATTCAATATTGTTAATCTGAATACAAAAGTGAAAACAATTGAAAGGAAAATGATACAAATTTATCCCTCCACCAAAAATAGCGCAAACCCTAAACATCGGGGCTCATCAATCTGAAAGACTTGAGTTTAGATTTCAGCGCTGATATATTTTCCTCGCGAGCCTTTCTGATGTCTTTAGTTACCTTGCTCTTGAGTTCCTCTTCACTAGGCGTTGCTTCTGCAAGTTCTCGCCGAAGTTTATCGGCAGCGACAATCTCGTCGCAATAGCATTTGAAGAGTCCATCGCAATAACCAGCGAATCCTCTTAAAATCTCCACACCATCAGCTAGCTGAGCGTTTATCTGAGGGACTTCAACACCAGCTCGAGCAAGTTCTGCTGCAGTATCCCGGAGACCCACAGCAAGGTTGCCCATGTCCCTCTGTACTTGGGCATGTTCATCACGCAAGTGAGCAAGACGAGGTTCTGTTTCGGATAAACTCTTCTGAAGAACCTCTTGCTGTTGTGCCTTCGAAGCCTTGGCCTCAGAAAGAGCCCGATCCACTTCTGGGCCTATGTCGTCACGTTGCAGCATGGAGAGGAATTCCAGCTCATATTCCAAGATGATGAGGCTCTCACGATAGTTCTCGGTCCATATTTTATCACCCTGATGCTTGATCTTAGCCAAGCATTCCAGCAAATGAGGTTCAAAAACCTTGTAACTTACGTCCCTGAGACTGACAACGTCAATGGTCCTTTACATCCAACGTTCCAATTGTTCGATGAGCTCCCTCAGTGTCTCAGAGCTTGGGGGTGGGGCGGTCGGATAAACGAAGCAGTCCGCATAATCAGTGCGAGTAGAGATGTGCGGGGCTTCAGATAAGAATGTCTTGACCATTTCTGACGTGGAGCCTAAGATATCCTCTTCCTGCTCACCGATTGTTGCTTCAAGACTTGGAGGAGCGGTGGGAAGCGTAATATCCTCTCTATTTTCAGGAGATGCAGCATGCGCTGATCGTATCGCGTCTCCCATCAGCTTGGTCTTCTTTGAATTTTTGGCTACGACAGGCAACCGTTTACGCATTCTCCTGTCATACTCGGCCTGCTCAGCAGCAGAAAGAGCCTTCTTACCCGATCTCAGAAGACGAGGTTCAGAAGCAGGCACTTTTGGAATTGGTTTTTCTTCGGGAGAGTCAGCAATCGGTGTTTCCTCTTCGATCTCTATAAGAGTTTCTTCCTTAGGAGGCTCGATGGCAGATAAATTTCTAGGAGCTTCAACAGCCCCAGATGCTTCTTGTTCGCAGGATAGATATTCTTCTACCCCCGGCAAACGGGTGCTGGAAGAACGACTCCTCAAACGATACAATTCCCGAATCTCACTTATGCAGGAGGTGTAAATATCATACCCCGTAACTTGGGAAACTTCTTCATACCAGCTGCGGAAATCGGCAACAGTGGAGCAGCCAGGCGGCGAATTGGGTAGAGTGAATTGCGCATGGGTTCCCTCGGCGGAAAAGAAGTACCATGCACGAGCTCCTTCATATAAATTCCCAATATAAGCCAATGCCGGGTTGGGATTGCCAACATAAAGCTGGTCATATCCGAATTGCCTAGCGAACCGAGAAGGCACGTAGGGTTCAATAAAGCACTTCTCCCGCAAGCGGAAGACCAGGTAGCCCAACCTGATCATAAGAAGCCAGTTGAATGTGCCTTCTTCCAAAGAAGACGAACCCTCAAAAAGCAAGTCCATGAAGCGGGCATCCTTCGCGTCAGCTCCGTTAAAATCAGGAGCACAACAGAAAATCCGGTAATTATCCTCCCGAGATAAGAATTGTCGAGCCTTGACTATGTAAGAATGAGTCCACGTGGCCGACTCTAATCTCTGTATGAAGGGGATGTAAGCATCAGCACTCTCCGATACTCCCATCATCAAGGAGGGGCAATGCAGCACGAACCAGGCCACCAGGTACGTATACGGCACTGGTATGCGTGGCTGGGGGTTCTTCCCTGCTTTCTTCCTGGCAACCTTGACCATCGAGGCGTCGAGCAGATCAGAGGTTAACATCCTTAGGCCGTTTTGAATGCAGCCGACCATGGCAGTGAGGAGGCTCACGGGTCTCCCATGTGCCAGCAAAACAGCTGGATATACAACCTCAGCCAGGATCGCTTCTATTGGTCTCGACGGCACTACGCACCGTTTCAACCAAACCATAAAGAAGCCTGCAAGTAGAGTCGTGTCAGAAATAGGAATTGTAGCCTGGTGGTGGAAACTTTCAAACTCAACACCAGCCTCAAAATCCCCCTCTACATGCTCTGTTTTGTAGATGGCATTAGAAGCCTTAATCCGAGCTTTGGCTTCTTTGGGAGAGATGGCTGCAACACGAGACACGGCTACATCTTTCCGGTTTAAATTCTAAAAGAGGTATTCCGCCCACGTGGTATGCATGATGCCTCCTCCACGCGTCCCACAGATTTGAGCACATATATGGAAGTGGCACATCAACTCCCAGAAAGTAGCATAAATCTCTGGGTGCGCCAACCTCAACTGAGAAAGCTCTTCGGTAGTAGGGATGAACTCTTCGTAGGGTGTTTTCCCAAGTGGCAATCCCGACACCGCTTGCATTTCATGAAGAGCAAAACCTAACTCTCCTGCAGGTGTGAAAAATGTGCAACTGTCCGAGTTATATTTCTCTAACATATCGAAGAAATTATGGAAGCTCTGCACAACTCCCCGTCGAGTAGCTAACACGGGAATTGTGAGACCCGATTGAGTGAGTGACTCCTTAAGCTCCTCAAGAACGAAGTCAATCATGAGGGTCCACCAACCTCCTTCTCTAGAACAAACCCATCCAGGGGATCTGAACGCTTGGGTAGAAAATTCACCCTGAGTCGCAAGGAACTGGCGAATGAAAATATTCGCTGGGCGTGGCATCTCCTGAGCCAGTTCCTTCTTCTCAAATAAACCGGGTCTCAACCCCTTGAGCTGCCCTCCGATTTGTGTACGAGCCTGTCGACCAGATCCGAACGACACATTTTCCTTCTCTTTAACTATGTCAAAAGTCAGACTCCGACGACGGCTTGCATTCAAGAAGTAGGAGAGGGGATACATCCTCTTCATGTTGGGAAGGAAGAAGTAGCGATTATCAACTTTCCGCAATAGCTTCGAATCTTCTGCATGTACGAGGTGATCATCGATGGATATGCGATCCCCGAATATGAACGCCGGTTTGGGAAACTGGGCATGACCAGCAGGGGTCTCCATGTCCAAATCGGTGATCAAAACTCTAAGAGTTGAACATCGAGGAGATCTAATCATGTCCGTTCTCTCAGAGTCAACGAAAGTACAAAGCAGAACTGTGTTTGGAAGACTGAAAGTTTCGTTTGCATCAATACCGCCAATATACCCAAAATGATGTTCTTGCGAAAGTGGCACATTTGGAAGAAGCACTGCACAATCGAAAGCAGATGTTAATGAGCTATCGACATAAAGATAGAACCCAAAACATAATGGGTTAAAGTCTCATGTCCAAATTTCCAACGCAAGGGTTGAGCCCCGCGTCAGAAATTTCCAACGCGAGGGTCGAGCCCCGCGTCAGAATTCTTAAACGCGAGGGTCGAATCTCGTGTTAAAAAGTTTGGAACGCGAGGATCGGGACCCAAAGGATATCCCAACCCCGCGTTTTCAACTAGTTAGAACGAGTCATCTTCCTCGTTATCAAGAACCCATTTAGGGTTTTCAGAAAACTTGTCAAAGCAAGTTCTTTTAGTCGGCACTTACCACGACAGGGAGGCCCATGTGGCGGCGGAGACGACGACGACATCCCCGCAGGAACAGGAACACCGCCGGCGCCCTCAACCGACGGTGTTTCGGAAGTCCCCCCGGCGACTTTCTTGGAGCTTGGACCCGTCCTCCGTGGCACCATCAGCACGGTAGATCGGAGGAGGCGTTTTCGAACGAAGGAGACGAAGTTCGTCAGAGATCTCGCCGAAGTCAAACAAGATTTCTCGTTCTTGGAAATGGCCGAAAGTGGAAAGAGTCGAATGACTCTTGATGTGACCACTCAGGTCTATTTATAATAGCTATTAAGCTGTTGAAATGGTTCGGTAAAAGAATCCCAACTGTTTTATATTTCAAAACGTAAATCTTTTACGTTCTTGGATAAAGTCACTTAAGACTTTAACCTCAACGCGAGGTTCACACCCGCGTTCAAACGCTAGGCTCAGACCAGCGTTTCATACTTCAAACGCGAAGGTCACCTTAGCGTTATAACTCTTCCAAATGAAGAGTCCATCTTCGATACTTAGCCTCTGAATTCATGGGATCTTTGCAACAGAGTGCGTTCAAAACTCTGTATCTCCTCAACTCATCAGATGGTTATTATCCTAACAGAGGTTGAATCTAGTTATTATCACTATCAATATGATTATAACTCCTCTGTTAGAATTCACTTATCGATTCTCATCAATAGAACGATAAGTCCTCAAAGTTGCTCTGATCGCAACACTTTCAACTTATCGATTCTCATCAATAGAACGATAAGTCCTCAAAAGTTGCTCCGATCGCAACACTTCCAACTTATCGATTCTCATCAATAGAACGATAAGTCCTCAAAGTTGCTCCGATCGCAACACTTTCAACTTATCGATTCTCATCAATAGAACGATAAGTTCTCAAAGTTGCTCCGATCGCAACACTTCCAACTTATCAATTCTCATCAATAGAACGATAAGTCCTCAAAGTTGCTCCGATCGCAACACTTCCAACTTATCGATTCTCATCAATAGAACGATAAGTCCTCAAAGTTGCTCCGATCGCAACACTTCTAACTTATCGATTCTCATCAATAGAACGATAAGTCCTCAAAGTTGCTCCGATCGCAACACTATCAACTTATCGACTCTCTTAAATAGAGCGATAAGCCCTCAAAATTGCCCTGATCGCAATATTCCTCTTATCAAGTCAAGACTATATTTCTGGCACTTATGGACTTCTTTCAGTGTTTAACACCAAAATAACACAGGAAGAATTCTGTTTTGCGATTCAATTCTGGGAGAATAATCAAGTATTTATCCCTAACAGCTGAGTATTCTTTGTAATTTGTTGTCTAAAACCAAGACATGATAAGTGCCAAGAACACTAAAAGATCAATATCACTTTTTATTCAAAAGCTAAAAGAAAGTGATACAAGACAAAACTTGTTCTTATCAAAAGAACATAAAAAAAAAAGACTAAATTCACTCATGCATCAAGTCAAAAGCTGCAAGTTGAGTCTTGAGCTTAGCTAATTCTTTCTCGTGATCAGCTCGCACTATAGCTTCAGCCTTAGCCCGGAGTTCATCCGTACTTGGTGTAATGATGGCCGTCACTTTGTTCCTGGCCTCCTCTAGGGCTAAAGCCTGTGAATGATATTCCAAAGCACTGTTGGCATCCTGGGTGCTGAGGATATTAACGACGTTTTCTTCACGAGAAACTTCGGCCTTCAAGCGTAAGACTTCAGCCTCGGCTTCAACAAGTCTATCACGGAGCGAATTCAGAGAAGTAGTCGAGCGTTCTAGTTCTTCTCGCTTCTGAATATGACGCTCACGAAACTCCGCAGCCTGGCGCTCTTTCTCAGCTAAGTCCCACTCTAGTGATTCTCGTTGTATCACTTCGGCAACTTGAAGATTAGCCAGAGTTGATACAATTTGTGGCTGGAGGTCGCTATGACCCATGGTCTCGAAGCGTTGTAATTTCTCCTCCAAACGGAGGATGATTTCTGAGCAGCGCTCGAACCATTGAGGTTCGCCCACACACTTAATATTGTTTAAGCCTGCTTCCAGGAGAGGTCAAAAGGAATTTAGAGTCCCTTGACCATTCATCAAAGACTCAACCACCGTCTTCGCAAGAGTGTTTAGATACACCAAAGATATCTGAAGGAACTTAGGTGCATTAGCAAGCCTGACGGTCGCACCTGAAGATACCCCTTCAGCAGCTGAGGTTAGTGCGTCAAGACGATGGCTAGTAGGCGATCCCGGTGCCGAAGCTGCAGAAGCAATCGAAATATTCAATTGCGAAGGGCTTGAGGTCAGGGCCATCAATGCCTTCGCTTGAGACGAGCTTGGCCCAGCCTCTATCGGAGCAAGTGAGATCTTCATCACCGCTTTTGGTGAAGTGGCCACCACGGAAGAATCATGTAAGGCTTGCTCCGGCAAAGAAGCCGATACCTGCACGACCGGCTGTTCTGGAGGAGGAGTTGCTGCAGTGGTTTCAGGCAACGTAACAGATGAAATAGTGGTCTCGGGCAATGCTGTAGGCAAAACAGTTGCCGGAGGGGAGCCAGGTGTATGTTGCTCTTGTGGAGGAATCGACGCTGGCACAAGTTCTTGCTCTAAAGGAGCAGCTGAAGTAGTCCCGGGGGTTGGTGAACCTGCACGAAAAAACGGTCGGAATGCGGAAAAAGCGTGCGGGATAAGTCGAAACAAACTAAGCTTACCGGTGAGATAAAAAGGCGTATAACCAGATGCCTTATCAGACAGAGCCTTGGGAGCATCGTCAAAAAGAGTTATGTCTTCCATTGAATCGCGCTCCTCATCTTCTGCGTCGTTGCCCGGCAAGTTGCCAACTTCAGCACCTTCATCATCTTTATCTTCGTTAGCTTCACCGCCGATCGAGGAACCTTCATAATCAACTCGTTCCTCGTCTTCTTGAGCAGCTGAAGACCCAGGAAGATTTGTGCCAACGGCTGGTTTATTCATAAGTCCTGTTGTAGGACTAGAAATTAAGTCACCGGCTTGTGACATTAAAGCTGAAGGAGAAGGTGATGGATTCTCTTCAAGACCCTTTGGTTCTGATACAGGAGACGGAGGAAGATCCATCACCGGAGCAGATTCTGCGTCTGCAGTCAGTAACTCATCCTCCTCGTCCTCAGGAGGATGATAAGAAGAAGCTTTGCCTAAAAGGGCTGGCCCCTGAGAGCGAAGCCCGGTTCTATGCGGTAGGCCCGCTACAGATGACTCCTGTTGGCCTTCATCTACGGCAGCCCGGATGGCTTCAGCCATCAATTTGGGTTTTGGTTGGCCTTTGGGAGGAGAATCAACCAGCAGTTTCCGACGGGTTTGCTTATCATACTTGCCGGCTTCTTCTGCGGAAAGTTTTCTTTTCCCCATCGCTCTCGTAATGGGAGGCTCAACCGCACGTTGTTCTTCTTCTGGAGCAGGCTCAGCTGTTTGTTCTTCTTCCTGCCCAACAGGCTGATCCTCGACGGCTAAGAACTCATCGATCCCTCTCAAACGGGACGTCTTTGACCCCCTCCTCAAAGAATACATGTGCCTGATCTCTTTCAGACACGATGTATTTATGTTGTAATTAGGAATCTGAGACGCTGCGTGATACCAATTACAGAAGCTTATGGAGGTGTAGGAGTTGGCAGTTTTGTGGGGAAGCCTGAAAACGGCCTTGGTACAACCTGCTACAGAATAATACCAAGCCCTAGCTCCTTCATACAAGTTGCCCACGACCGATAGTTGAGGACGAGGGTTACCGACGTACACTTGGTCGTACCCAAATTGCCGGGCAAATCTATAAGGTTGGTAGGGCTCGACGAAGCAGTTGACGCCTTGCCGGAAGACTAAGTAGCCTGGCCTAATGGAGAGAAGCCAATAGAAAACACCTCCGTTGAGCTGAGTGAATCCATTAGGGCCTGCTACGTCTTGATATTCCGCACCGTAGATACCGCCCTCAAAATCGGGGAAACATCGGTAGATATGGAAGTTGGTGTCTCGCGTTAGGATTTGGCGAATCCTAACCATGTATCCCCCTTCCCATTTCGCAGATTCTAATCTCTGTATGAATGGGATGAATGAATCTCCTGGGGCAGAGGCTGCACTCATCAACAAAGGGCAGTGTAGCACGTACCAAGCCATCAAATAAGTATATGGCATTGGCACCCTAGGATTGGGAGTCTTGAAAGTCTTGCGACCCTCGGACTCCACCTCTGTAGTGTCAACGAAGTCCGAAGTCAACTCCCGCAATCCGAATTGTAGACAACCCACCATAGCACTGAGGAGGCTCACAGGCCTCCCATGGGCTAGAAGGACGGCGGGGTAGATCACCTCAATAGCGAGAGCATCGATCGGCTTGGTCGGGACGACGCACCGCTTGAGCCACAGCATCAAATACCCAGCCAAAAGCGCCGTATCAGAGATAGGAAGCAGAGCTTGGTAATGAAAACTCTCGAATTCTGTATGGGCTGGGAAAACATCTTCCTTGGCCTCATTGGTGTAGTGGGAGGTAGCATCATCAATCCTAGCCTGAACCTCCTCTAAGGTGCTTGCAGGCAATCGGGTCACTAAGCCTCCTTTATTGCCCAAGTTCTGGAATAGATATTCCGCCCAAGACACCTGTTTAATACCGCTTCCGTGGGCCCCCGTCAGCTGCATACAGATGTGGAAGTGACACATGACTTCCCACAAAGTGTCGTAAATTTCGGGGCTGGCCTTCTTTAAAAGTTGAAGTTCTGCCGATCCCGAAACAAATTCTTCATACGGCAAATCTCCAAGAAGAAGACCCGAGACTTCGTGCATCTCATGAAGAGCGAAGCCTAATTCCCCCACAGGGGTGAAAAAAGTACAAGTATCAGGATTATACTTCTCCAGTATAGAGAAAAAGTGAAAGTGACTCTGGACCATTCCGAATTTAGTGGCCCATACAGGAACTTTCAAACCAGCCTGGGAGAGAGGCGCATCCAGTTCGTCCAAAACAAACTTGGTCATCCGGGTCCACCACCCTGACACTGGAGAATGAACCCAGCCAGGAGTTCTGAATCCTTGCGCGGGAAACTCCCCTTTCTTCTCTACAAATCTCCTAACAAAAGTCCTCGCGGGACTAGCCACTTCGCCAAGGGGATACTCTTTAGCGAATAAACCTGGTCTCAAAACAGTCACTTATCGACCATAACCTGCTGAGCAGACTCCATGGAAAGTCAAATTTCCAAGAGCAACTCCGTCTTGATCCTTAACCAAGGGCCAATCCATGTGTCTCGGGACGGATGCACACTGGAAATAAGATATAGGGAACATTCTCTCCATGTTGGGTAAGAAAAGGTTGCGGTCTCTAACTTTCCGCAGCCACTTATAGTTCCCGTCATAAGCGGTGTCGGCGTCAAAGTCAACAAAGTCCCCGAAGAGGAATCCAGGTTTGACTATTGGCTTACGGTTTGTGTGCTCAAACTTAGCGTCCGTAACCAATGTCCTAAGAGTCTCGGGAGAAGCTTTTGTGACTAACTCTGCGCGACTCTTATCCCTAATTCTGAAGACTGGGAGTTCTAGGCGCGAGTTGAATGTCATGTTTATGTCCACGCCACCTACATGTCCAAAATGGTGGTGAAAAAGAAGAGGTTCGCTGGTATGACGCACTGCAAAACGAAGAAAAATCAGCTAAGTCAAAAGCAAAGCCCAGACGCGAAGGTCGACACCCGCGTCAACTAAATTCAAACGCGAAGGTCGAACCTCGCGTCAGAAAAGCCAGACGCGAAGGTCGACATCCGCGTCAACTAAGTTCAAACGCGAAGGTCGAACCTCGCGTCAGAAAAGTCAGACGCGAAGGTCAAACATCGCGTCAGAAAATTCAGACACGTAGGTCGACCCTCGCGTCAGAAATACCAAACGACGGAGTCCAGCCCCGCATCATCTGAAACGAGTTTCCTCGTTGGGTCCAAAGACCAAAACTTGCCGATGCAAGTTCAACAACCACGAAGTCCATACTTACCACCGATCAAAGGAAGGTGAGGCGGCATGTTCGCCTGAGCGGCAGCGCCACCGGCCGGCGCTGATGATGCCGACTCTCGAGCCGTAGCGGCGTCAGATCGGGAAGAACGAGGAGCTTCGGATTTCTTGGGTGCCATGAGATCTCGTCCGAGGAGATGAACAGTCGTCACCGGAGGAAGAGAACGAAAATTTTCGTTGGAATTTCAAGAAGAGTCGAATGACTCTGATTTGACCTAAAGCGGTCTATTTATAGACAGCTGGACAGGCTGTCAAATCGTAACAAACGGGATTCGAGGTCAGAATCCCGCCCGAACCGACCCTCGCGTTCGGGTCGGTTGAAATTTCAAAACGCTGGGCTCACCCACGCGTTCCAATTCTCAAATGCATAAACTGTTTATGCATTGGATTATTATAATGGCAGCTCTCTGACTACCAAGGCTATGACACGACCCCAGATAAATAAGAGCTAGCAGCAATCATCAAGGCGACCAAAGCCGAGGATAAATTGGCGACTCCGCAGGGGAGTCTGTTGAAGAAGCACAGATAGATTACAGTCAACAACATTGAAATTAGCTGGCTCGATCAGACGAAGTGAGTAATCAGTTCACTAGATTTTGGGATCCAAAGTATTCCGAAAATTCGTCTCAGTCAACCGCGAACTTTCGAAAACTTTGGAGGGGGTTCTGTAGGCTGTCTAAAAATCACAATGGGTAGCTGATTAAAACAAGCCTCGATAACGGAAGTCACAATCAAACGACTTCCACGATCACCGCAAACGCGACCTCATTTCTGAGATGATTGATCTTGATGGCTGCGATAACAGCATGATTAATAGAGTTGCTGATGAGCAGTGTAATGATTTTAGAAATAAAAGGTTGGACTTAGTTGGTGAATTGCTTGGTAGAGAGCTGTGGGCAAATATTCGTCTAGAAGACACCATGGATGTTGATTCCCGTCTAAGCTCCTACAACGAAAGCTACAATCAAATAGTTTTCGGGTCGATAAACGAAGAAACTGCGAATGGAGGCCTTTTCACGTAGATCGAGAAGAGTTACAATTCGATGACACTTCCGACAACTGATGGAAACTCTATTCAGCAGTCTTCACAATCTACAGTGAAGGTTACAATTTGACGACTTTCACACTCCACAACAGCTAAAGCGAGGATTACAGAACAACGGTCTTTGCAACGCCTTACAGAAGAAGTTACAAATCAATTAGCTCCTTCTAAAACGCGGAAGTCATCTCCGCGTCACAAATATGGAACAGCAGGCGACCCCCGCGTTTCCAAGTCACAAATTAACGTGAGCGACCCTCGCGTTCGTAGGGGTTCAGCCCATACCGACCCCCGCGTTTTCAAGCAAGGCAACAAGCCAAAACGCGAGCGACCCTCGCGTTCATCAATGTTCAGCTAACGCCCAACCTCGCGTCTCAATCCTAAGACACGAAGTTGGGTTCTGAACGTCACATTGGGCGTTTGACTTGTTCAAACACGAGTCGAACGGTTTCAGAACTGATTTCCCACGATCCGAGGGAATCACGCCCACGTAGGAGCGGATTTAGAGGGTAGTTACACCTCTTATCCCCCTATAAAAACTCAACAAACCCAACAAGGCGGAGGGGTTGGATTCTGGAGATTAGATTTCTCAGAATCTAAACAGGAGTTAGCAGCGGAGGCGAATTCTGGAGGATCTCAACCACTCAGGTTCGGTGATTCAACAGCGAGAGCAACTAAATCTTTTAAGATAAGATTTTTGAATCAATCTCAGAAGATCAAATCTGAGAGGATTCTTCGACAACAGATAACAGCTTGATCATTAACCGAATTTTCGGTTCTAACAACTCTATCTATAGAGTTTAAACTCGTTCAAGAGTTCTTAAACTCATCCGAGAGTTACATATAAAACTTCCTACAGAAGTTCATCGTTCCCACGAGATAAGAGACGGTCGGATCGTCAACGGAGAGCAAATTCGACGCGAACAATCGAAGGAAGCATTCCATCGCTATCAAGAAGAACCCAGTTTTAAACAAAGGAGAAAACCCAATTTGTTTTCTTCTCTTTTGTAATCAAGTTGTAATCGAGATTTAAAGGAATCAAAATCAAATTTCTTTTATTCTCTTTCTTGCAATTTTTCTTACATACAAGTCCAAAACATGAAAATATGATATACTTAAATTTTGATGTTTTGACATAAACCAACTTTTGAAACTTTGTGAAATGTTTTTATAGACTTAGTAAAATATGTATAAACTGATATTGAAGTCTACAAACTAGGAATACAATATTTTCACAAAATTGCATATTCTATGCAATGTTTTCAAAAACACAATAGAGTATGAAACATATATTTATATATATGAATGTAAATTTGTTTCATATCTATATAGCTAAACCAAAACACAATAATAAATATGAAATGTGTAATATCATATTTATGAAAACTCAAAACTATGTATATATATATACCTATATATATACATGGAAACCAAACATATATGTATATATGTAATTGTATATATACATGAAAACCAATATAATGTGTGTGTATAATATTGAGCTTAGAGTATATAACACACATAATATAAAATCTAAAACTACATTACCCAAGCAATCTTGATCTTCAATAAAGCTTGACTTGGTACACTTGCGGATGAAGCTTGAACTTGATCTTTAACTTTGAATTGCATGAGCTTCACCGACATTTCCGCCAACCTCCATTTGATATCGTCGTTATGGCGCAATCCATCCATCCTCCAACAACGTTGTTTGTCTATAATAAATAAGAAAACACAAATACTAGACAAATAATATTAGTGGTAAATTGTTTGTTAAACATCATCAAAACAAGAGGGCCAACAGTGTGCAGGGACCTATAGGCAATTTTTGACGCCTATAAATACCCCCTCCAAAGTGTTTCAATTTGTTTCTTTTATAGATGAGCCTGAAATACTTTGGATATGATCGGTCCAACCTTCAGTCGGTGTAAAAGGACTTGTTGTTAGCTTTGATTCTTGACTCCTTTGATTTTCAATCTATTTGATGTTTTGACGAATAGCTAAAGTTCTTCCGACGCTGTGTTTATCGTCTGCTCGTCGTCGAAATCTTGAATCAAAACCGGTGAGTTGATTTTGGCTCGTATCGTCGAGTTGACTTTGAACTGATTATCTCCATCACGATATATTGACTCGTATTGACTTTCATCGCAACGCGTTGACTAACGTTGACCTAGGGTTACGCGTTGACCAGCATTGACCTAGGGTTTCGGATCGCCCAACGTTGACTTTTTCATTGCAACGCGTTGACTGGCGTTGACCTAAGGTTACGTGTTGATCGGTGTTAACCTAGGGTTTCAGATCGCTCGACGTTGACTTTTTCATTACAACACGTTGACTGGCGTTGAACTAGGGTTACGCGCTGACCGGTGTTGACCTAGCCTTTCGGATCGCCCGACATTGACCTTTTCATCACAACGCGTTGACTGACATTACCCCAGGGTTACGCGTTGACCGACGTTGACCTAGGGTTTCGGATCACCTGGCGTTGACTTTTTTATTATAACGCGTTGACTGGCATTGACCTAGAGTTACACGTTGACCGACTTTGACCTAGGGTTTCGGCTCGCCTGACGTTGACTTTTCGTTGCAACATGTTAACTAGTGTTGACCTAGGGTTACCCGTTGACCGACTTTGACCTAGGATTTCGGATCGCCTGGTGTTGACTTTTTTATTATAACGCGTTGACTGACGTTAACCTAGGATTACGCATTGACCGACATTGACTTAGGGTTTCGGCTCGCCTGACGTTGACTTTTCGTCGCAACGCGTTGACTGACGTTGACCTAGGGCTTTGGATTGCCCTGTGTTGACTTTCAATATAACGCATTGACTGGCGTTGACCTAGGATCAAGCGTTGACTGACGTTGACCTTAGGGTTTTGGATCGATTGTCGTTAACATAGTTTATACTCGTACGTTTGTTGGAGCATACACAATTTAAGCTCTTAAGATATTAGAGCATGGCGGTCCTAAATTTCGGGCTGCAGGACCAACTATTGAAGTTGTTTCGTCTGCGGATATGGATATTACCCTAAAGTTGTTCGATGCTCAAGTCACGAGACCAACTAATAAAGCTGATACATCAATGACTCACATTTATAGAATTTTTGGCAAATTCTCAGTCATAAACGGATTTGATTAGCCTTTACCGACTACCGTTTGAGTCGGGCTAGCATGCGGATTGTTTAAATCCGTTCTGCACGTAACGTTGTGTGAAAAGAGTTAACTCTTTTAGTGCTACGATATTGAATACGTAGACTTCGTCTTTCTTACGGGAATAGACTACGCGACAACGCGTGTTAGGTGTTGACTTATCCCTTATTAGGATTCAGGATAAAGTCTCCAGACTCGAATTCTGGTATCCTTTTCAATCGGTGAAAGACTAAACTGGTAACGCGTGTTAGGCATTGACTTATCCCTGCTCAGGATTCGGGATAAAATTCCCCATGCATAAAAGGCGTGGATTTTATTGCTACGATGCTGAATACGTAGACTCGGTCGTTTTCACGGGAATGAACAACCCAGCAACACGGGTTAAGTATTGACTCATCCCTACTTAAGCTTCGGGATAAAATTCCCCAGATTGGTATTCTGGTATCTTCTTCAATCGGTAAAAAACTAAACCGGCAACACGTGTTAGGCGTTGACTTAACCCTACTTAGGATTCGGGATAAAATTCCCTGCGCGTGTAAGGCACAGATTATGGAGTTGAAGGATGGTGTCGAAAAATAGGAGAGGATTATATTCTATCTCCCAAAACTAAAGAGGAAGAATTTTATATTCTATCTCCAGTTTCCAAGGAAGTTCGAAGTAGGATCTCCACCCTAAGAATCCGGAAAAGTAAAACTAGGAGTGAAATCTCCACTCCAAGAATCAGAAAGATTCAAGCAACCCTAACTTTTATAGGATTGATTACTTAATCCAAGAAAAGAATTCCTCATTTATTGAGGTGAAATTCCGATTTTGGCCCTAACTTTTATAGGTTTGGTCGAATAAGAAAAGATAAAAGTCTTTCATTTATCGAAAGGGGCATTCCGGTCTTGGTCCTAAATATCTGCAGGTTTGACCAAGTGAGGTTGGAGGTAATCCTAACTTTCATAGATTTGATTGCTCAAATTGAAAGTGGACCTGTCGTTCATGGAAGGAATCGAGAGGGGATTTTGGTTGTGGTTCTAACTGTTTAAAGGTTTGACCAAGATGAGAATTTGAGACGACCCTAACTGTTTAAAGATTTGATCGTTCAATTCGTGACCTCTCGTTCATGGAAGGAATCGAGAGGGGATTTTGGTTGTGATCCTAACTGTTTAAAGGTTTGACCAAGATGAGAATTTGAGATGACCCTAATTATTTAAATGTTTGATCGTTTAATTTATGAACCTCTCGTTCATGGAAGGAATCGAGAGGGGATTTTGGTTATGGTCCTAACTGTTTAAATGTTTGACCAAGTAGATAGTGGGAGTAGGAGTACAAATCACAGTGTGAGTGTTGACTTGTACAATTCGCTCAGAGGGGGTTCCTGGTGTTAAGTGACAAATACTTAACACGAAAGGGTTTGATAATCGTCAATGATCAGGAGATTAAAATTCTGAATGCTATGTCCGGACTCTAACAATGAGAATGTTGAGTGCACAGATGTAGCGGGAGTTTGAGTGAGAGTTTCTTATTCATCACCTTCTTGTAGTGATCGGGTTATCCCTAAGTATACACTATATAGAATTCTCTCGGGAGCTTCGCGTTACATGAATTATCCACCCCCAGCTTTCTTCGCAAAACTGGGTCTAACATTGTACTCAGTTACATGACCGGGTTATCCTTAAGAATACCAGGTATGACACTCTCCACGAACTTCCCGTAAAAGAAAGAAATCAGTTTAGACTCATATACCTATTGGAGTGTTAGGGAACAGTTTAGCCTCTTATACCAGTTGGAGGATTGAGAAGCAGTTTATACTCGTATACTCTTCGGAGTTGGTGCACCGTCATTCGGCTTATTCCAGCTTTATGGCGCCAGAGTCGATTAGAGCTTGAATCTTGTTCTTTAGATCGAAACAAACCTTAGTAGGATGGAGAACCCTTCTGTGGTACGCACAGTAGTTTGGGTCCGTAACCCTCTTAGCTCCCTCCTGATCTTTAATAGGTGGTAGCTCAATCTCACTATTATTCAGGAGGTACTCAAAAATATCCGGAACTTCCTCATCCTTGAAAGAGTACTCTTTTTAGAGTCTCAGATCTAGAGTCCTTTGTTGTTTTTGAGGTTGTTGTTGTGACATCAGATTATTACCACTAGCAACCACAGACATTGACTGCTGGCTTCTTTCGATCTTCTTCCTTCTGAGGAAGCGTTTTGCTTGTTCGCCACACATCTTCAAATCTTTCCAAGTCTTGGACGGGTTTAATCCCATAATTCCCAACACGTCCAAAGAAAGGTTGTTGTGGCAAGTTTACAGGATGAATTCCTCCGTGATCGGATCTCGGCAATTTATCGCCTTGTTCCGGAAGCGTTTAACAAAGTCGACGACTATTTCTCCGTCTTTTTGGTTCTCATCAAAGAGTGTCTTGATGGATACCTCGACATCGTCATCAAAGAAGTTTTCGAGGAATGAGCTCTCCATATCATCCCGGCTGTTGATGCTCCCCGACTTAAGACGATAATACCAATCGAAGGCAGGCCCGCGAAGGGTGCCAACGAATGACCGAACCATCAGTGCTTCATTATCGGATACTATGTCCAAGTGGGACTTGAAGTAGATCAAATGTTGAGTAGGCGAGCCCTTCCTGTCGAACGACGTGAAGTTGATCAGGTTGAATCTGGCCAAATATGAGATTAGCTCCTACTCTCTCGGGTAGGGACATGGAATGCGGGTCTTCTTCACCTCTCGAGCAGACATTAGAGCGTTGATTTTACTCTCGAGGTCTTTTATCTTTTCGTCCTCGTCTGTATCATGCTTTGGACGATTTATGAGAGGAATCATGCCGCCACCCCCGACATTATCATCTTCAGTGGGACCACCCCCGTCGTTGTTATTCTTAGTGGGGCCACCCCCAGCTTTTTGATCAATGAGAGAGTTATCAGTATTAAGGTGTTCATCCCCATCTGAATCGTTAGCTGCTTGGCTAACATCGTTGCGACGACTGGATTCACCTATCTGATTTGACAAAACTCGGATTTGTTAGTCATGCTCTTCCCTCATCCGCAGCATAGACATTTCCATTTCAAACATGAATGCTTGCATCTGCTTGGTTAGAGCATCCTCAACCATTTTAGCTACTTCTTCGGTGTTAATCATACACACTTCGTGGGATTGTCCTGGGCTGGATACTGTTTTGTTAGAAGCGACTGCAGAGTTAGCATCTGATGCTTTATCATCCGAGGATAATCTCCTTTGCATTCTCTGATAGTCCCTGCGTCTAGTGATCCCTGCGCGCAGCCGAGTCAGACGATGCGATACAAGGGGATCGGAGCTAGAAGGTCGAGTTGACTTTCCCTTATCAACCATGTTGATGGTGACCGCAGATTGTTTAGGTCCTATAGCTTCTAGCTAGAGCCGAGACATTAATTGAGCTATTCCCGAATTGACTCTTCTTCTTGGAGAAAAGTTAGGGCTAGACTCACTTGAAACCATCAGAGACTTTTCCTTGTTGACCATGTTAATGGTAACTTTTGGGAATTCGTCATCTCGAACGACCGATCTTCTTTTGTGATAACGCCTTGATTTGGGTTTCGAAGATTCAGAGGAACGCCTTTGGAAACTGAGACCCTCTGTGGAACAGTCTTGGAGCAGCTACACGCTGATAATACTGCCCTGATAAGTTTGGTACACGGACAGTGAGAGTCCGCTTCCCGGGTACTTTTCTTTTGAGGTTTACTCGTACCCCCAGCCCAATAGTTAATAGAAGATCTTCCATTTAACAAAGTAAGCACAAATGTGTCATACTCCTCATCTGGTAAGGAGCCCAATAAGATAATAGCCTTGTACTCATCCGATATCTTCTCATCAACATTCGCCAAGTCCGACAACAACTTCGTGTAGTTGTTCACATGAGCCGCAAGCGAGGTGCCACTAGACATCTGGAATCTGAATAACCTACGCAACAAATACAACCTGTTCTCAATACTCTTCGTAAGATACTTATTGTTGAGAATTTTTCATATCTTTATCGCAGGCGTCACCCCAATCACATCATATTTCATCTCTTGCTCCAAACAAGACCTGATCACTCCACAAACATTCCTTTCATCTTTTCCCATATCACCTCTTCATATTTTGGTGGCCTCTCGTGGACCATGATGGTCTCCTCCAAGTTCTGAGCATTGAGCGCATCCTGTACGTCGCTCATCCACAAACCAAAGTTAATTTTATCGTCATATTTCACCACACTAATTTTGGTGTTCTGAAAACCAACTTGAACTGTACTCGCCATCGACTTGCTACTTTTATCTTCTTCTCCCATTGCAAACTAACTTCAAGTTGTAGAGAAAGAATCAAACGTTGATAGAAATTAAGAATTACCCAACCGAATCCTAGATCGAATTCCAAATAGATCTCCTGTCCACACGAGGAAAGCGAAATCTCCAACGACAACTCCTAATGCTATCTCCACCGAAGCCTAGAACTTTAGGAACCAAGCTTTACACAAGAATCTTCCTCCACCTAATTCTAAAAACCCTAGATCTGAAATCTGGACTCTGATATCACTTGTTACGCACAGCGAAAATTTTAACAGTACTTCGACAGCACAACAAGAGAGTTAGGTCGCAATAGGAATTCCTGTTTTATAAAGAAAACAAGAACCTTAAGTAAAATATCTCAATAAAAAAGGATATCAGCTCTTCCTCTCATCAGTTCTAGGACTGACCTGTCGAGGGAACCTAAGTAAGCTATTACAAATCATACAAATAGCGAGACAACCAATTTTACTTGGTTCGGCAAATTGCCTATGTCCACGGGACAAGGAGGGGGGAGATCTACTACTAGAGAACAAAAAGAGAATACAAATAGGGTTTGCAATCACACAAAGCCTCACAAATAAAACCCTCAAACTATCTCTCAATTTCTCTCTCAAAGGGATGCAAAAAACTCTCTCAAAAGTCCACTGTCCTTCTTCACCAAGTACAGACGAAAAACCCTTGTTTTCCCCCTCTGGACGAAGCTTTGCACACCGCTTTCTCCTATGCCGAAAACACGTCGCAGCCAATTCAAAACTCCTTGCACATTAAAACCCTAGCAAATCACTGCTATTTATATCCGAAAATTCCAGGCCAAATAAAAAATGAAGCTGGGCCTGGCCTCATCATTGCCTGACTTTGTTGCATGTGGGTGGCACGTGGGTGGGCCCCAAGTTCATGTTCGTTCACAGTTTCTCCCATCGAATTTCTCCACTTTATTTCGCAACAGTGGGAGGTTGTACAGGGACCACTCAGTTCGTGAAATTTTACGATTATAACCGCAAAACTTTAACGATTTAACTGCAAGTATAATACATGAGAGATAATTTGTATTCCAGTCGCAATTACACATTTGTTACAACCGTAGGCTTTTTCCTCCACCTGCAGTTGCAAAAGAGACCACCTTTCTCATGAGAATATGATCACTTCTAAGAAGTCATACCCATATTAGACATCACTTCTTTGAAGGTCATTGCCCTCAAAAGCCATGATAACGTCATATGCCCTATCATGTGCTCTAGCATGACGTGTTTTTGAAGAATGAGCTGATGTTGTCCTTCTTAGTCTCTCATCAACCTAAACCATTCGCGAAAGACAAGAATTGAGAAGCTAGCTAGAATTTGACAGTCCAAAAATTAACAAGCCAATTATATGGGGGAGGCAAATTGATCACGAACACTATTTTTCCGAAACCATAAGCGCAACAATTGTTAACTATTAAGTAACAAATATCTCTATCACTGCTCAAACAAAAAACATATGATTGGCACTAGGAGGTGCAGTACCATAATCCAAACTAACTTGGCAGAACTACATCGAAATTTCACTGATCTAACCAACAAGGACCATTATTCACCCCAAAATCTATTTAATTATTATACGTTAAATTTGAATGAAACACAGATAGGGGGTCGATTTACTGCCACATTGATCATATAGGTGATTTGACGTACGTGGTTTTACTAGTCTCAAGCAAACACAGCAATGTCGAAACCTAAGACATCTCATAGACTAAGATCCAAAAACAGCCCAAGAAGCATTAGCACGTCTCAAATCTCTACACCACTTAAACAAGATCTAAGTTACTAACTAAGATCCGAAAAGAGAGAAATTAATTTAAAAAAAAACACCTATTAGATCTACAAATAATGCAAGAGATCAAATTGTAACTTAATCATCAACAAGATCCAATCGAGTTCTAGGTCTAAGATTTACCTCAGCATATCAAATAATTCACACATCCAACAGAAACATAGCATTTTCCCAGCAAGTGGAAGCTAAAGAACTATGAAAAGGTTGTTTCAAGCTTTTTTAGCATCCTTTAACATGACTTGATGCAATTTCTACATGCCATACATATATGTTCTAAGAAAATTAAGGAACAACAATCCAAACTTGTAGATTTTCAAAAATTTTCCCAACTGTCACAAGAAGATATTTAAATATATAGTAAGAGCTAAAACTATGCATTACGGCATTAAACAGAAACCATGCATTACTCTTTTAAGTCGCTAATAGATAATGTACACAACCACAGCCAGCAGAATGTTGATTTCCTTTTGTCAATGAGCAACTCAAGTCTAACTTTTTAAACTTTTCCCTCAACCTGGCACCTTCATTACTTTCCTGTCAAACAAAGAAAGCATATAATTACTTACCTTTAAGCTCTAATTCCAAATCACATTACACATTAAAGCTACACATATACATCATTCAAAAAAATTCTACTAGACTTCCCAGAGCATTTCTCTTAGAAACTAAATAGTAGGTACCTGTAGGAATATGCTTGCATGCAGAAAAGGATAGGTATAAGTAAAAGAAAATCCACCAGATACTAAACTATATGAACTGCAACTTGCAATTAGATGATTAGCTAGAGGTTAACTAGCAAAGAATCCAATTCTTTAACCCCTCATAGATGAAGAAAAAACTAATGTCCACTCAGTTAATCCTTCAAATATGACTGATAGTTACAAAATCATAACCTACAATCTTGCACAAATTCTGAGTTCTTTAAACTACTAATTCATACTCAAAACACAAAGAAAATGACAAATTATACTCAACCCATATACTCAAAACATAAAGTTCAAAGCTCATTTCTTTCAAAACATAAAAAACATGACAAATACTCAAAAGTTCACAGTTCATTTCTTTCAACCAAACAGATAGTCCCATGTCTTTACTCCATCTAATCCCAGTCTGTTTCATCAAAGTCACTGTCTTCATCAAATTCCATTACATTATTTGAATCAATATACATATTTGGAGGAATGTCAACAGTGGACTGTAGGCATCGAAAATTGCCTATAGGTCTCCGTGAGCAGCTCAAAGCTAAGAGGAGGTGAGGAACGTCACTATCCAAGTCACAGAAGCTTGATTGACGTTGATGAATGCTTGAAGTGAATCGACGAACTACGTGAAGTAACGGAATTTTAGAATAACAAAGACACGAACTGATCGGGAGTCTCGCGTCGCTTACAAAAGACGAAACGACTCTCCTATCCCAGCTTAATCCACAATGATCTCATCATCAGAGCTTATAGAACTCCTCGTCAGCTTTCCAACGTACTTTGAATCACTCAAATCAGAGTTCGGATGAAGAAATTACGGCGAAAAACGGACGAATATGCGGACAAAAGCGTCTCAGCCTGAATTGAGACACCCCGAGTTGTCTCGGCACAAGCGAGACACCCCAAGGTGTCTTGGCCAAGGCCAAGACATGGCCTGGCTGAGACACCCAGGGGTGTCTCCAGGCCCAAAAATGAGCCGTTATGCGGTTTTAACTGTTCGAACTCCCTTGGAGCCTATAAATACAACCCCAGGCCCTCATTTTTTGGAGATCTGGAATTTTGGAGAATTAGCGAAGCCCTGTCGGATTGAAAATTGATCGAGTTCTTCAACGCAAGAGAAAGAGATTTTTCAGATCTGCATCACCCGCATCCGTTCCTTAGGATTATCCCGTTGCGATAATCTTAAGAAGAGCAATTATCTCGCCGTTGCCGACATAAGCGCTTCTGCTTCTAGATTCCTTCGCGAATCGACGAAGTTCTGGATCTGATCTGATTGTCAGGTAGTCCACGGATATCGACGTCCCCGTCACCGGCTAAAGACCCACGCAAGCAAGAAACGACAAACGGATCTTACGTTATTTTTGAGAAAGCAACTTTTACCGAAAACAAACTAGCGACCACAGTGGGAGCTAACAGCCTCGGTGTCGAGGCTGTCGTGACGCAACCGACATTCAAGATCCGAGTGAATGAAGAGATCGAATATGAGTTCGATCAACAAAAGTTTGAAGAGTACCTCTTTTCCTCCTCCCCCAGATCCGTCTCTCTAAGCAGGCGCAGGAAGGTCTCCTCTTCTAGAAACACTCGCGGGATTTCAAGCTTGAAGATCAAGGATCCCCTCGCCGCCGCTGCACCCATACCCCACGACGTCCCTGCGGCGTCCAAAGAGGTCGAAGCTGTAGATCTAGACTCCTCCTCCGCCATGAAGATAAGTGATGAAGGCGCTCCAATTTTGTCGAAGAGGGCACGCCAAAGATGGCGTCAACGCCTTGTGCGATAATTGGCCAAAGCTTCGGAGTCAATGGACGGGATCCGCTATAATGAGGATCTAAAATCAAGGCAGCGCCAAGAACAACAACGGCGAACCACCAACCTATCCTTTAAGGCGGAGACGAACAAATGGGTCCGCGTCAAGAAGACTCGCTCTACTCTCGAGGAGCGAATCAAGAAACGCCGCGCATTGCTCACGTATGCCCGAGTCCTTCTGCAGAAAGCGGAAGAGATGCAAAAAGAAGAGACGGTTAAGAAGCCGCCCAGACACAAACAGGTGTGGGTATCAAAGGCAAAACCAGCACTTAAGACAAAAGTGGACGAAGTTACCGTACGGCCTTCTTCAAATCCAGATCCCGTTTCCCCTGTCCCCACACCTCCAACGGAGCCGGGTGATAGCATGGATCTCATAAAATCCAGAGTTCCTTTAAAAGGTCGCCTCGGTCCTCTACCTGGAGATCAAGGTAAAGCACCCGTGAAGGAACGATTGGGACCATCGAAAGGTCCCCAAACAATAATTCAGACCGGGGGTCGTACCAATCCCCCAAAGAATAATAATAAAGGGAAGGCCCCTGTTACCGACCGCATTGGATTGCGAGTTAAAGTTCAAGAGCCCGTTAGGGTTTCACGCTCACGAAAGCGTAAATCTGAACGAGTGACTCTTGGGGATGCCAATAAAGCGTCATATCCCCAGAGGAAAGCATATTTGCCCGATGGTGATGATGTTATACCTGGGAGGTCGTACCAACACCCTATGGGTTGCTCCAGTCATCAAACTGACGAGTTGTACTATAGAGCTGGGGGTACGAGCAAATCCCCAAGAAGAAACGTTCGAAACACGGATTCTCACTGTCCGTGTGCCAACATAATCAAGGCGGTATTATCAGAATGCTGCTGTTCTAAAGCCCCAAGAAGAGTTTTGGTGTTTGAGAGAATCTCTACCAGAACGTCCGAGACCAAACCAAGGCATGTCTGTAGGAGGAAACCTGTCCTCCGAGACAATGAATTTCCAGAAGTGTTTGTCAACATGACCGGGAGAGGGAAGTCAACACGACACTTTAGCCCGGCTCAGTTTGCTGCAGTATCCCGACGTATGACCCGATTGTAATCAGGAACCATCCGACAAAAGAATTACCAAAGAATGTAAAAGGGACTTCCCTCAGAAGAGGAAACGTCGGATGTTTGCTCAGATGCTTGCTCGGCGATGGCTTCCGATGATACCGAATCCAGCACGGGACAATCATACGAGTCATTCATGATTAGCGCCGAACAGATAGCTAAAATACTGGAGGATGCTTTGACTAAGCAGAAAGAAAATTTTAAATTCGAAATGGAAATGGCCATGCAGCAGATGAGAGAAATGCATGACCAGCAAATCGCGGCACTAACAACTCATCAAGGAAAATCCAGTCGTCACAATAATCTTAACCAAGGTGATGATGAACGGGAAGTGGAGGATAATGCCAACATGAACACCCCTCCTGTCAACAACAATAATGGGGGTGGCCCTTCGGATGATAACAATAGGAAGGAGGACCGCGTTACTTCTCCCCGAAATCACTCGAAGACAGATACGAGTGAGGATAAGAAAATGAGGGATTTGGAGAGCAAAATCAACGTGTTGATGATTTCTCAAGAAGTGAAGAGGTCCGGAATACCATGCCCCTACCCAAGGGAGTGGGAATTTATTCCATACCCGACGAAGTTCAATTTGATCAATTTCACACCGTTTGATGGAAATGGTTCCCCTACCCAGTACTTAATATATTTTAAGTCTTACTTAGGAATAATCTCCGGGAATAAACCTCTAATGGTGCGGTCATTCGTTGGCACTCTTCGAGGAGCAGCCTTTGATTGGTATCACCGTCTTAAGCCGGGGAGTATCAACAGTTAGGATGACATGGAGGATATGTTTTTGATGAACTTCTTCGATGACGATACCGAGATTTTGATCGGTACACTATTTGACGAAAAACAGAAGAACGGAGAGTCGGTCGAAAACTTCGTCAAAAGATTCTGGAACAAAGCAATGAACTACAGAGATCTGATCAGTGAAAACTTCATCCTCAAGACTTGTCATAATAATCTTTCATTGGACATCCTCGAAGCTATGGGAATGGCACCACCAAAGACCTGAAAAGACCTGAAAGTACGAGGAGAACGGGCCGAACGATTCCTTAAAAGGAAGAAGACTGAAAGGGGTCAAGCGGCAAATAATACTCCACAACAGAACTTTGTTCCTAAAGGTAAAGGAAAGGCACAAGTGAATGCGGTGGACGCGAACCAAACCTTCAAAGTACAAGTGCAACCGCAATAGCAACATAAAGCGCCTCAACAATCAAGGTGGCAACAACAGCCTCAGAAACAGAAGGCTTCGGAACCAAAATTCTCGAAGGTCTACTCGTTCAAAGAGGATGAAGTTCCCGGTATTTTTAAATACCTCATAGAGAATAACAAGATTAAGCTGCCTCCGATCCAAGATCAGGAAGATGCTAAAAGAATTAATGACCCGAAGTACTACGCATTTCATAGAGCGGTGCATCATCGTACCAAGGCATGTTACGCTCTCAAGGATAAGATCCAAGCTTTAATCGATGTCGGGGTCATCACTATGAAGCAACCTAAAGAGAAGAAGGTGGGCGCGAATACAGTGTCGATCAGTTTTGGATCCGTTCCCTTGAACTGGTTTCAACCTGAGCTAGTAATAAATGCGGCGGTAAAGACAGTGAACGACGATCCTCACAAGCAACGCCAGAAAGGACTTGTTCCACACACAGTTCCAAATGGCGAGATTCTTTGGGTTCACCCCGATCTAATTGGAGATGAACAATGGACTGGATCATCTTCCAAGAAAAAGTCAAAAGGAAAGGGTAAGTCTTGTTGTGGAGCCACAGCCATTCCAGAAGGAGATGATGAAAGTATTCCTACCTTCCCATTATCCGAAGATGAGTAGGAGGCCTTTACTACTAGGAGCGGGAATGAGTACCACTTCAAATATCCGGATGCCTCCGAGCAGTTAGCTGAACAAGGGGTGACCAAAGCTATTCCCTCTAAGACATTGGCGGAAATGGGGGTGATCGTGACTCCCCCTACACCCGTAGTTGCAGAGAAAGCCCAATAAAAGAAAAAAGGGAAAGAGCCTCTACACCAGGAAGCTCAAAACCCAAAGCAGTCTTGGTTCAATCTACCGATTAGGAGAGACAAACCGAGAACTTCAAGCTCTTCACCTCGTTTCGATATTATGGCGCAACTAGCTAATATACCGGCTAGAATAATGTTGTATGAATTGTTGCGTCTCTCAAAAGACACGAGGGAAGCATTACAAGAAGCCTTGACCAATTTCGAAGCTTTCCTGACCCGAATCAAGCCATCTCCTGAAGAACCAGAGCCGTCGGTTCAACACTGCAATCTCGCGGAGCACCATTTTCCCTACATTTCTTTTACCAAAGAAGACATGCAGACGAAGAACTCAAAGCATGACCGACCCTTGTACTTCACCGGGCACATTGGCTCCAGCGTTTTCAACCGGATCCAAGTCGATCCGGGTTCCGATGTCAGCATCATGCCCTTCCGATTGATGTATAATCTCGGAATACCGGCTAGTAAGTTAGCCTCCACGGGCACTACGATCTACGGATTCAACACCAGCGGGTCTAGACCCTTGGAAAAGATTCGAATAAAGTGCCAGATCGGGGATTTGAAGTCAGAAGTCACATGCTACGTAATTGACGTAGAAACCTCCTATAACTTACTGCTAGGTCGACTCTGGATCCACAATAATCTTATAGTCCCATCAACTCTTCATCAGTGTCTCAAATACGTGGACACCAATAATGAAGTCAAGACGGTAGTCGCGGATAAGCAACCGTTTAAGGGATTGGAGAACTATTTTACCGATTCCCTTCTATACGGTGCTGAATCCGATACTGAACCATCGGCCTAAGGATCGGACAGCGGAGATGAAGCTGATACCGAAGCTGGGTTTGATTATGATGGTAGTTTTATACTTAATAACATTGTACCCATTGTAATCAATCTTGACAATGAAGAATCATTAGAAAGTAGTTGTAACTGGCAACTTGCCGAAGAAATATCAATAAATGATAATTTAGAGTACTCGATATGTCTTGATAATATCACTAAGGAGCTGTATGATAACCCTGACTTGTATATGCCACTTCAATCATTTTGTATGATGAAAAAGCAGTTACAGGATACATACGGAACGACACTTGTCATCCCCGCAAAGACAGGAGGTGAAAGAGAAGTTATCTATGGTAAAGGAAGAGAATCTCCGATACCAGACCACTTCTTGGAAGAGGAAGACAATGATGATAAACCTGCCCCTTATCTATTTAGGTATAACACGAAAGCGCGCAATCTCATGGAGAAGTATGGATATGATTTCACACTAGGAGAAGGTCTTTGCTTTGGTCGAGGTCCGCGAGTTCCGCCTCGAATGGACTATGTACCAAAAGAAAAACCCGATGATTATTATTGCCACATAAAAGGTTTAAGTTATGTCTCCTCATCCGACGATGAGTGATGCTGGCAAGTTATTGATCAAATTGCTAACAAAGCTAAAAACGGATATTCTTCTGATTCTTCAGCTTGGGATTTTGACGCTAGTCTTGGAGAAATGTTCAAAAAGCTAATGTCAAACATGGCTACGGTTGACCTGGCGACGATAGAGGAAGACGATCAAATGCCAACTTGGGAAGATCCTTGGGTTCATCACCTAAGCATGCAGTACGGCGATAGGTTTGAACAAAGAGAACCTCCTACCGAAGATCAAGTGGTCCAAGTGAATATGGGTAATGAGGATAATCCAAAGCCAATAATCATTAGCGATAGCCTCCTGCCGGAAGAGAAAGAAGAGTTAATCTCTCTTATCAGGAAATACATTGATGTGTTCGCCTGGAACTATGAAGATATGCCAGGACTCGATCCGAATGTAGCAGTGCATCGTCTCAATATTAAGCCGGATGTCAAACCTGTCAAACAACAACAAAGACGGTTTCATCCACAGATGATGGAGGCAATCGAGGCCGAAGTTAAAAAGCTTATTGACTCGGGCTTCGTTAGGGAAGAGCAACATCCCGAGTGGCTTGCCAATATTGTCCCAGTCCTTAAGAAGAACGAAAAATTAGGATTTGTATCGACTTTAAAGACCTCAACGCTGCCTGCGCAAAAGACGATTTCCCTCTTCCCATCACAGATGTCATCATCGACAATACGTGTGGGTTCGAGAGAATGTCCTTCATGGACGGATTTTCCGGTTATAATCAGATAAAGATACATCCGGATGATGAAAAGCATACCACATTTAGGACACCCCTCGGTGTTTTTTGCTATACGGTCATGCCCTTCGGCTTAAAGAATGCAGGTGCTACATATCAGAGAGCCATGTCAAAGATCTTTCAGGAGCATCTCCAAAAGACTGTCGAATGCTACGTGGATGATCTGGTCATGAAAAGTCGTAACAAGAATGATCACATTAAAGACTTAAAGACCATGTTCGATCTGATGCGAACCCATCAATTAAAAATGAATCCTACCAAGTCTTTCCTCTGGATGTCCAGTGGTAAATTCCTTGGATTCGTCGTCACCACCAAAGGTATTCACATCGACCTTGATAAAGTAAAGTCAATTAATGAGTTACAACCTCCGAGAAACCTTAAAGAGCTTAGAGGATTGCAAGGGCGGTTGGCTTATATCCGTCGGTTCATCTCGAACCTCTCAAGAAAATGTCAACCATTTTCCAAACTCACAAAGAAGGGCGTATCGTTCGTGTGGGACGACGCTTGTCAAAAAGCGTTCGAGAGTATTAAAGAATATCTCTCAAAACCTCCTGTACTCGTTGCACCAAAATCGAGCAAACCGTTCTTGATTTATGTCAAGGCGACGAGCCACTCATTAAGTGCACTGCTTGCACAAGATGACAATAATGGTCATGAACAGGCAGTATATTATCTGAGTCGGACTTTGGTAGGTGCCGAATCCCGATATCCTATGATCGAAAGAGAATGTCTCGCCTTGGTATTCGCAATTCAGAAAATGCGGCATTACCTGGTTGGACAGACTATTTATGTTATCTCCAAAGTTAACCCAGTCCGAGTATTCATGACACAACTAGCTTTCATGAATTGGCGGTTAGCAAAATGGGCCTTGCTCTTGTCCTAATATGACTTGCATTTTAAACAACAGAAGTCAGTAAAAGGACAGGTTATCTATGACCTCCTGGCAGCTAATCCAACTACGGATACCGCCGAGATATATGACGACCTACCCGATGAAACCCACGAAGTCAACGCAACTTCACACCAACAAGTATGGCGTTTGTATTTCGATGGCGCTTCCCGAGCAGCTAATGTAGCAAGTGCTCCTGGATATTCGAAGATCTCTTCTGGAGTTGGAGTCGTCTTAGTATCCCCAGGAAAACATGTGATGCCTCGAGCCTACTCGTTGTCCGAGCCATGCTCAAATAATGTAGCCGAATATAATGCACTAATCATAGGACTCAATTTTGCTAAAGAACTGGGGGTTGAGTATTTCTAAGCTTTTGGTGGTTCTCAACTAATAGTTAAGCAAGTTCAATGGGAGTATGAAGTCCGAAGTCAGGATTTAATACCATATCATAAGATGGTAGTGGAGATGGCAGAATCATTTGAAGGATTCTTCATCGAAGACATTCCGCGGTTACAGAATACTTACGCAGATGCGTTAGCAGCATTGGCCGTATCGCTAGCACAGCCTCCTGAGACAGAACAGTTTGTTACAGTAAGGACCCACCAACTCCTAGTGCCAATCTACGATGAAAATGGCGAGGAAGAGGATGTTAAAGAAGTATACTCAACTCAGGTCGAGTTCGAACCCCGAGATTGGCGTTTCCCCATCATCGATTACTTTTTGTATGGAATTTTACCAGAAGACGTGAAGGAAAGAGATTCAATCCGACGAAGAGCACCGAGGTTCTACTATAATACGGAGAGTCGAACGCTATACCACAGGGGGGACGATGGTTTGCTATTATGTTGCTTATCGACTAAAGAAGCTGAAGAAGTCCTTAAGGAAACACACGAAGGGGTTTGTGGTGCACACCAACCCGGCCCCAAACTTTATGACCGCATCAGAAGAATGGAATATTTCTGGCCTTCTATGATGAGTGACGCAGTCGCGTATGCTCGAAAGTGTCATGCGTGTCAGATACACGCGAATTATATGCACTAACCTCCGGAGCATCTGCATCCTTCAGTTACATCATGGTCATTTGATACTTGGGGAATGGATATTGTTGGTCCTATAAATCCCCCATCAATCAAAGACGACCGATTCATCTTAGCAATTATTGCCTACTTCTCCAAATGGGCTGAAGTGATTCCACTCAGAGAAGTTAAGACAAGCAACGTCATCGCATTCATCAAACACCATATTATCTACCGGCATGGTGTCCCAAAACGAATCATACATGACAACGGTCCTCAATTTGTCAGCAACGCCTTCATCGGGTTTTGTGAGAAGTTTAAAATTCAATACGTCTCGTCAACGGCTTACAATCCCACAACAAATGGATTGGCTGAAGCTTTCAATAAGACAAAACTCGTGAAAACTAATAAACGAGATTGGGATGACAAGCTTGGCGCAGCTCTATGGGCCTATCGTACCATGGTGCGTACACCGACGAGAGCGACCCCGTATTTCTTTGGTGTACGGGTGTGAAGCCGTCCTTCCGTTAGAAATACAGATTCCGTCTCTTCGAATCGCTCCCGCAACCCAGATGACGACCGAAGAACAACATCAGAAACATCTCGAAGAACTCGAGATGCTCGATGAAAAGCGCTTAGAAGCTCAACAGCATATTGAGTTCTACCAAGCCAGAATTTCCCGAGCTTTCGACAAGAAGGTTCGACAACGGAGTTTTAAAGAAGGAGATTTGGTCTTAACTGAAAGACGGCTTATGATCATTAACTCCAAAAAGAAAGGCAAATTTGAGTCCAAATGGGAGGGACCATTCGTAGTAGAGACAGTCTACTCGAGTGGCGCATATCGCCTGGTCACCAAGGATGGCGACCGGCTTATGATGCCGATAAACGACAAGTTCCTAAAAAAATACTACCCATAGTATTTTCAGGATAACCAATGTATCGGGAAGTTCCCGAAAGAATACCACGTATGGTATTCTTAGGGATAACCCAATCACTATAAAAGTAATAAATAAGAGATCTACATTTAAACTCTGAATGTCAGAATGTTTCCTTTTATTGTTATCAAATTCTCTAACTCTCATAAGTTAGTTTGTGAGACGAGATTCAATCCTTTGACAGATTAATCCTTCCTCGCAAAGCTATCCACTGATCAAATCAATTGACGGTGGATCCACCAAAATTTCTATCCGCCAGTCATTGGCAGTTCTCGGACTCAACTTGTTAGGTCCTAATCACTTGGCATTGAAGTCCTCCATTGAGTGATAGTACGAGTCGGCATTCTCATTGCTTCTAGTATACCACTCTCTTTACTTTTAGGTCAAACCTATAAAAGTTAGGACCAAAGACAAATTCTCCTCTCGATTCCTTCCATGAACGAGGGGTCCACTTTATTCTCGAGCAATTAAACCTATAAAAGTTAGGATTATTTCTGATCTTACTTAGTCAAACCTGCAGATAGTTAGGACTAAGACCGAGTCATCCCTTTCGATAAACGAAAGACTGCCATTGCTCCTTTTTCAACCAAACCTATAAAAGTTAGGGTCGAAATTGGATTTTCCCCTCAATAAATGAGGAACTCTTTTTGGATCAAACAACCAATCCTATAAAAGTTAGAGTCATTTGAATCTTTCCGATTCTCGGAGTGGAGATCCCATTCCTAGTTTCATCTTTCAGTATTCTGGGGGTGGAGATCTCACCTCGAGTTTCCTTTCCAACTGTAGATAGAATATAAAATTCTTCCTCTTCAGTGTTGAAAGATAGAATATAAAATTCTTCTTCTTTTATTTTGGGTTCGTCTTTACCCTAAAACAAGACTTAGGGCCAAGAATATAAAATTCTTCCGCTCTAACTTTGGGTTTGTCTTTGCCTTGAGAAAAGACACAATTCTCAACTTCCAATCCGCGTACTTTATGTACGGAGAATTTTATCTCAACTTATAAATAGAGATGTAGACGGTGAAAATTACCGCGGCGGATTAAGCGAACGAATTCGCCCACAGAACAGGACCACCCCTTCTTAGGCCACTAAGCGGATTCGCTGGCGCGCGACTACCCCACTGTAGACGGTAAAAACTACCGCGGCAGATTAGCAAACGAATTCGCCCACAGAACAGGACCACCTTCTCTTAGGCCACTAAGCGGATTCGCTGGCACACGAATCCGCCCTCACTAACCAAATCCGCCCGCCAGGAGAGTGCTCAGACCCGCCCTCGTGTGCCGAAGCCACTTGCAGAGAGCCACGTCTGCCTGCGTAAGCCGAAAGCCGGGTTTCCAGGGACAAGCCTCCCCTGTCTCCCACGATGCGACAGGAGGGGGGAACAGCGTCCCAAGTCCGTCCGACGTCCGCCCGCAATTCAAGCGAACGGGACAGACGCCGGACCGACCTGCATTCTCATAAATGCAGGTCACCTCACCCATTAGAACGGAGGGCCAGGGCCATGACGCGCCGAAAGCTATCCGAAGCTCG
>BQKN01061592.1:11138-55753 GCA_022839385.1 Asparagus kiusianus | reverse complement strand
TACAAACGAAATCCCTCCCCTTTCCCGGGAAAATCAGAAATTTACACGTACAAGAGATAAGCCTACGCCTAACACGCGTTGCTGGTTTGGTCTTTCGCCGATTGAAAAAGATACCAGAGTCTAAGTCTGGGGAATTTTATCCTGAAACCTAAGAAGGGATAAGTCATCGTCTAATACGCGGTGCCGGGCACTATATTCCCGTAAAAAGTAGTGAAGTCTATGTATTCAAAATCATAGCACTAAGTCTAAGAGAAGTAATCTTCTTAGCACAACGTTACATGTGAAACGGGTTTTAATAATTCACATGCTAGCCCGATTCAAACGGTAATCGGTAAAGGCACATCAAACCCGTTGAATGCTAGGGGTTTGCCAAAAATCCTAAAGTCTATGTCTAACACACATCGCCTGTTTAGTCTTTCGCTGATTGAAAAAGACACCAGAGCCTAAGTCTGGGGAATTTTATCCCGAAACCTAAGAAGGGATAAGTCATCGTCTAATACGCGGTTCTGGGTACCTTTTCCCCATAAAAATGGTGAAGTCTATGTATTCAAAATCATAGTGTCAAGTCTAAGTGAATTAACACTCTTAGCACAACGTTACATGTGGAACGGGTTTTAATAATCCGCATGCTAGCCCGATTCAAACGGTAATCGGTAAAGGCACATCAAACCCGTTGATGGCTGATGGTTTGCCAAAAATACTATAAGTTTTATGATAAAAGATGAACATAATTAAATCAAATGCTGGGTCTCTACTAACAGATCAAGTCAAAGCATACAATAAAAAGTTCATCAGCCCAAACGCAGTCGGTGATTAAGAATATGAAATTCTAACTTAGAAAGCCTATCTGCATAACTCTGCTCAAGTTCTGCCTGCAGATCAGCTCGGATAGACTCTTCGGAATCACTCAAGATCTTCACGGCTTCATTCTTCAGCTTCATCAATCTTTCCTGTGTAGATCCTAGTCTCCCAAGTGCCTGTCCATGAGAGTTCTCTAATCTAGCCAACTCTTCTGCAATGATAGCACCGGACTCCTCGGCATACTTCAAGGCCTTCTTCAACCTATCTACTTCCTCACGGTTGGAATCCAAAGAACTGAGTAATTCAGCTCTATCCGTATCCTTCCTCGCAAGAGTAGCCATCAGCTGTATAATAGAATTCTCATGTGACTGAAGCTCACTGCCAATGGAAGATCTCAGGTCGCGCCACTGTGCCAGTCTATGCTCCAACTAAGAAGATACGAAGGAAGAAGCTCCATTAACCTTTAACTCCTCCAACTCTCGGATTTCAGACTCCAGAATAACAAAGTCGGCAGTGAGAGAATCAGCCAACTCTGAAAATCCCTCTTCTCTGATCATCGTCATGTAGCGAGAAAGGGAACGTCTGAACTGGTCAAAACAATATCCTTGATGAAGAAGTTTCTCGATCATGCCATCAAAAAAAGAGGACAAAAAACCAAGATCCGTGCGAAAAATGTCTTTGTTGGGATCGGAATCAGCCAAAAGGGTGAGGACACGCTCATATGGAGATGATTGAGATCCTACAAGCAATAATACGGAAAGGTAAGAGATTCTCAAACATGATAAGAAATTTAAAGCGAATTCAAAGCAGATCAATACCAATAGCGGTTCCTGTAGACTGAGGTTCTACAAGTGGTTCTGTCAGTCTAGTCTTAACGGGCTCCGAAATGACAGCAGATGTGGTCGTTGAGGGTATATCAACCTCTCTAGGTAAATTTGTAATGCCTCTCGGCTGTGGAGGAGAGACACCATCGTTATGCAAGCTAGCGGTCCTAGAAACCGTAGTCGCATCAGTCATGATGGTTGGTCCTATGATTACACTTCTTTATTAGTCAAATGGAAATTTAGACAAATAAAGAGGATCGTGGTGATAGGATTATATGTGTACCCGCGGGTCCATCACCCTCCGGCAAACTAGAAATGCCAGGAATCGTAACTGTATCAGTCCCGGTGGCTGGTCCTGTGATTACACTCCTCCATTAGTCAAGTAAAAAAATTTAGACAAATAAAAAATCACGGTGATGAAGATTATAGGCATACCGGCGAGTCCATTATGCTCAGGTAAACTAGAGACGCCAGGAATCATGACGGAATCAGTTCCAGTGACTGGTCCTGTGATTATAATTCTTTGTCATTCAGATAAAAGACCTAACAAAATGAAGAAGATTAGATATATACCTGCAGACGAATCACCCTCAAAGGATGGTCCTGCAGCCCCTCTGGTGGCCTGCTCAGCCAGCATGTCGACTAATAGTCTAATGTCGGATCCTGAGAAACTTGGTGCTGAGACATACGCTTGTTCCTCAAAACCTATATCATGGAAAGCCTCATCCTCAACTGGTCTCTCTAATACGGCTCCTGCATGAAAATTTAGGTGTTGGATATATACAAAAAAAAAAGATGGGGAAGGAAGGAAGAGCTCAGATGTACCTATAGTAGTGGCAGAAGGTTCTTTTGCCCTGACATCCGTGATTGGATTCCTCAAGTTATCTGAAAGAAAGCAAAGCACGAAAGTAATTAAAGGAGAAATAAATCCTGAATTCCCTAACTCTTTCAACTACTACTCGAGTAAGATATCATCGGGTTTAGATATACCTGGGAATAGAATTGTTGGTTCAACACTATTAACCTACTCAGTATCCATGTTCGTGTCAACATCCATGGGCTCGTCATGAATAGCATCACACATCTGCTGCACGGAGCTATCCAAATGGTCAGAATCAGGGAATACAGAATTCTGTGGAAGTTCACCTTCGTTATGGTTTCCTGGAACATAGAACAAGATTAAGTTCAGCGAATCCCAAAAGGTGAATCATCTTAAAGCAATAAAGACAATGGGGTATTACCCTCTTCCCCGCCGACAGTGCTTCCTCACTCTGCTCCGTAAGTGCGTCGACCAGTATGTGGTTTATGAACGGTCTTTTTCCATTTTGGAGTACCAACTCTTACGGAACCGATATGTCGTTCATGCATGAACTTAGTACACATCTCAACTTGTGCGGGAGCTTTGCCACTAGGCAGAGACCTCGCATAGCGAGAAGCAAGTGACTCATGCTCGTCAACCATTCTACCTGGGGTGATAAGAGTCATCTTGTTAGGATAAGTGAATAAGACCTTTTGCTCTGGTTTTTGAAAATCCAATTGAGATCTAGAAAGGATATGATGTTGATGCCAACGAAAGAAGGCCAGATCAGTTAATTCTGAAAAGAAAGAGTCTGACAAACCTGCATTAGGTTCTTCCTTGTCAGTATCTGTGTCCATATATTCTTCCTCAGAAGTCTCGTCCTCATCATCAATAGGAAGGAGCTCTTCATCATCCTCCATCTTGTCTCTGCTCAAAAGGAAGGGTTTGGCAGGCCTTTTTCCCTGCTTCTTCGAAAGCTCGGCCTTACGAGCAGCTTTGATAGTGATTTGAACCAAGTGCTCAGCCTCCAACTCTGAAAGACTCCTCACGCCTATAAATTCATTGGCAGAAAGGAACCACTTGCAGCTGAGAAAAGTAAGCAACGGCTTGCGATTAGACGAAGGAAGAGCGAAATAGGCTCCAGTACAGCCCATCATAGTCCAAAGCCATGCTCGAACGCCGTTAATAAGCCCCCCTTCAGTCCTCAAACCACGGCTTAGATTCCCAACATACAGTTGGTCGTAACCGAACTGACGAGCAAAGCGACGCGGAAGGTAAGGCTCTATATGACAACGGTTTTTCACCCGAAGAACAAGATATCCAACGCGAATGTTCACCAACCAACGGAAACAACTAGCGTCAAGGGAAGTCCGACCAGTCCTGGGTCTCTCCTAATCAATCAATACATCATCGTAATGGCCCGAGAAGCACGGAAAACACTTGAAGAACTCCCAGCTCTTACGAACTTGAAGCTCTCGCTGTACATCAGTGAACGTCTTCCCGAACCATTTACTCCTTTCCAATAGCTGCACAAAAGGGATAGAGACATCAACAGTACTGGGTGCCGACATCAAATCAGGACGGTAAAGAACGAGCCACGCCATCAGGTATGTATACGAAAGTTTAACCTTTACAAAAATAAGCTTGGTCGACGGTTTAGGACCCACCTGTGTAAAAGCATCGACCAAATACCTAAGCCCACAGTGGATGTCAGCAACCATCGCCGGAAGCAGAGAAAGCTCCCTCCTGTAAGCTAGCTGAACAGCAGGGAAGAGCACCTCAAGAGGTAAGGCGTCAGAAAACTAATATGGAATGACGCACTTCTTCAACCAGATGGCAAGATAGCCTGCTAACAGAGTCCTGGGCTGAATAGACTTATGTGCATGGCCAATAAATATCCAAAACTTGGTCCCTGTAGAAAAAGCTCCCTCAACACCGGCAGTAGTGTAGGAGCAAGCTTCGGCCTTTTCCATCAACTCATTAATGGCAAAAGGTGTCAAAATGTCTAACTCACGAATAGTTTCGCCTGGACCACCCTCCAAATGCTAGAATAGATAGACGGCAAACTGCTTCAAGCTGATCTGTCTCTTCCTCTTCGCCTGAGCTGTCACTTTGATTAAAGATGTGTAATAGTAACACGTAAGATCCCAAAGCGTGTCATACATATCGGGCGAATCCTTCTTCATCCACTCCAATTACATGTTCGAAGGAAAGTACTCCTGGTACGGATAATCCCCCATCGGAAGGCCAGAAACTTTATGCATCTCATGCAAAGCTAAACCTAACTCTCCACCGCAAGTCAGGAAGGTGTTACTATCAGGGACGTATGTTTCTAATAATGCTAGAAAGTAGCGACAGCTGACCGGGAATCCATACATGGTGGCTCGTATAGGCGCATACAACCTGCTGCTTTTTAGATCACCCTCCCAACGTCCCAAGACGTAACTAGTCATACGGGTCCACCATCCCTTGGGTTGTGAGTAAACCCAACCAAAACATCTGAAATCTGGTGGAGGTAACTTCCTCCCAAGCTTAGCCAAACGATTCCTCATAGTAGGAGCAGCTGCTGATACCTCGTCTGGGGGTGCGGTATTAAGACCCAGAATCCCTGGTCGAAGACCGTGAATATAGTTATGCCCATCGGAGCCTGGAGTCTTATGGTGGGAGATATATCCGCAATGAACTCGGTCGCCATCATCTGTGAGATTCCAGGACAACCGTCGCTGTACAGTCTGCCCCTCCAAATGAGTAAAGGAATGCTGACGGGGAATGGAAGGAATATAAAGAAGAGCTCCTTCGTTATTATTCAACCAATGCTCATCAGCAAAAGTCAACCTAGCCGAATCCTTAACGGAATCTCCAAATAGATAACCAGGCCTCTCTAAAGCCTGAGTGGAAATGGAGTCTGCGGTAAAAGGAGCATCAGTGATCAACTGGCGTAACGAACGGCGTCCCCCATCTCGTATCAGACGACAGGAATAATCGGAACAACTTCTATCAAACTGAGGAAGTGGATCAATAGACTGCCTGTCAGCAATAGAAGAGAAAACATCCCCACTGCAACCAGTAGTAGCATGAGGGGGAAGACTGTCCGCAGGGAATTCAACTGCAACAAAACAAGGGTAGAGTTAGAAAATTATCCATAAATTATACAAGAATTAAATCCATCTCACAAGAGAGCGAGATAGGATCTTCCATTGGGCAATTGGTGAGACGATTTCGAGTGTCCTACACTGGAAGAGCGGTTTACATCATCATGTAAACAACGTGGTAACATACCCCGACCTACACAGTGTAAGACAACACGAAATCGCCCCAATATACCAGAAGACTTGAATTGGCCAAGCAAAACAAGTCTGAAACCTCGATCCCCGCGAAGGAGGATGTCGGCTCTTCCCGAATGACCTGCGAAGGGGCCAAATGAGGATATAGCAGAACCATGAGTTTCCTAAAACCTCGATCTCCGCGAAGGAGGATGTCGGCTCTTCCCGAATGACCTGTGAAGGGGCCAAACGAGGATATAGCAGAACTACGAGTTTCCTAAAACCTCGATCCCTGTGAAGGAGGATGTCGGTTCTTCCCAGATGACCCACGAAGGGGTTAATCGGGGATACAGAAATCACACAGCACACATGCTCACTCCCAAAAGAGACAGTCGCGGAGGAGGATGCCGCGGGAGCCTCCCTCTCGCTATGCTGTGAAAAGGAGCGGCTCTTATGAAATCGCGATCGGCGCGGAGACATGGAGAACCTGCAATGAAAATTGACGGGTCAGGTACAATCATAAATCTGAACGCCCGAGATTTAAAAGGGAAATTAAGAACTTTAACTAAAATCTTATAAAATAAATAGGATTTTATAGTTGAAGTCTAATTAAACCTATGAGTTTTGTGCATGCAAAACAATGAGCTCATATTGCGGTGTAAACCCTCGAATTGGATCATGATCATCGTGTTTGTTCACCTAACACCCCCAATATCTCACAATTTTGGCTAACTTTACAAATAAACCCTTCTGTGAAATTTGGCCAATTTTGCAAATAGACCCCTCCACAAATTTCGATCTAGTTTCTGCATACCCTTCTCAAAATTTTGGTCATGGATTTGTGGTATAAACTTTGGAAACTTCAGCCATAAAATTTCATCCCTTTTTGCAAATAAACCTCTCTACAATATATGATTGCTTTTTTGCAATTAAACCCCTCAACAATGTTGATTCTTTTGCATGAAAACACCCCTCAAAGTTTGGCCAAATAGGTGTGAAATTTTAGTCCCAAATTTTAGTCCACTGTTGCACAAAAGTCCCCAAATTTCAGTCCACTTTTGCACAGAAGTCCCTAAATTTTGGCCATATTGCACTTATTGCATAAAACACCCCAAATTTTGGTCCATACATACAATATCATCAAGATCCTATCTTTTTCACAAAACCTAACTCATGAGAACAAAAAGCTATGATCTTGGCATATAAATTCATGTCATACTCCCATTACAAGCATAAAATTGCAATCTTTCTTTAAAAAGGAGAGAGTTTTGAAGGAGAACTTACCCTAAATCAAGAAGCCTCCTTTGAGCTTGAAGATAAAGAAAAAAAAACCTAGACTTGAGGGGAGGATATTTTCGGCCAAGAGAAGAGCACAAAAAATCCGAATTTATGTGAAGGTGGAGAGGTTTTAAAGAGGAGAGTTCTAATGGGTTTGGAGTTCTTAAAGGAGGAAAACAATGGTCTTTGGATAAGAGGAGGAAGAAGATAGAGTTTAGGGGGGAAAATGATTCTTTTTTTTTTGAAAATTTGAAAGAGGAGGAAAGCATACACCATAAGAGACAAGAGTGTCTCGGTTTTTGAACCGAGACACCCAAGGGTGTCTCGGCCAAGGTTGAGACACCCACGGGTGTCTCAGCCTAGTTCGAACCCCCGAATACTCTTTCAAACCCAAATTTCGCCCGTTTTCGTCGGTTATTGGATGTTTTGACAAAATCAACACCAATCAACACCGGATGATTTAAAACCCTAAGGTCAACGCCGGTCAACGCGTAACCCTAGGTCAACGCCAGTCAACGCGTTGCAACCAAAAGTTAATGCCGGGCGATCCGAAACCCTAAGGTCAACGTCGGTCAACGCGTAACCCTAGGTCAACGCCAATCGACGCGTTGCGACAGAAATCAACATCGGACGATCCGAAACCCTAAGGTCAACGCCGGTCAACACGTAACCCTAGGTCAACGCCAGTCAACGTGTTGCGATGAAAAAGTCAACGTATGGCAATTTAAACCCTAAGGTTAACGCTGGTCAACGCGTAACCCTAGGTCAACGCCAGTCAACGCGTTATGATGAAAAAGTCAACGGATGGCAATTTAAACCCTAAGGGTAATGCCGGTCAACGCGTAACACTAGGTCAACGCTAGTCAATGCGTTACGACCAAAAGTCAACATGCGACGTCCAAAATCCTAGGCCAACGCCAGTCAACGCGTTGCGACCAAAAGTCAACGTGCGACGTCCAAAACCCTAGGTTAACGCCAGTCAACGCGTAACCCTAGGTCAACGCCAATCAATGCGTTGCAATGAAAGAGCCAGTGCGACGGAAATAGTCAGTTCTAAGTTAATTCAATGACACGAGCCAAACCCAACTCACCGATTCTAGACTCAAGACTCCGACGACGACCAGGCGATAAACGCAGCGCCAGAAGGACTTAAGCTATTCATCAAAGCATCGAATAGACTGAAAATTGAAGGAGCCAAGAGTTGAAGCTAATTAAAGGTCCTTCACGCTGATCGAAGGCTAGACCAATCACATCCAAAGTATTCCAGCCTCTTATATAAAAGAAACGAGTCTGGAACGCTTTAGAGGGGGTATCTGTAGGCATCGAAAATTGCCTATAGGTCTCCGTGAGCAGCTCAAAGCTAAGAGGAGGTGAGGAACGTTACTATCCAAGTCACAGAAGCTTGATTGACGTTGATGAATGCTTGAAGTGAATCGACGAACTACGTGAAGTAACGGAATTTTAGAATAACAAAGACACGAACTGATCGGGAGTCTCGCGTCGCTTACAAAAGACGAAACGACGCTCCTATCCTAGCTTAATCCACAATGATCTCATCATCAGAGCTTATAGAACTCCTCGTCAGCTTTCCAACGTACTTTGAATCACTCAAATCAGAGTTCGGATGAAGAAATTACGGTGAAAAACGGACGAATATGCGGACAAAAGCGTCTCAGCCTGAGTTGAGACACCCCGAGGTGTCTCGGCACAAGCGAGACACCCCAAGGTATCTTGGCCTAGTCGAGACACCCAAGGGTGTCTCTAGGCCCAAAAATGAGCCGTTATGCGGTTTTAACTATTCGAACTCCATTGGAGCCTATAAATACAGCCCCAGGCCCTCATTTTTTGGAGATCTGAAATTTTGGAGAATTGGCGAAGCCCTGCCGAATTGAAGATTGATCGAGTTCTTCAACGCAAGAGAGAGATTCTTCAGATCTGCATCACCCACATCTGTTTCTTAGGATTATCCCGTTGCGATAATCCTAAGAAGAGCAATTATCTCGCCGTTGCCGAGATAAGCGCTTCTGCTTCTAGATTCCTTCGCGAATCGACGAAGTTCTTGATCTGATCTGATTGTTAGGTAGTCCAAGGATATCGACATCCCTTCACCGGCTAAAGACCCACGCAAGCAAGAAACGACGAACGGATCTTGCGTTATTTTCGAGAAAGTTGTAATCTTTCATTTTCTTTTGTTAAAATTTGAATTCTTTGTAAACGATTAATATTATAAAGAATTCAACAATGAAGGTAACTTTTACCGAAAACATGGACCTTGGCACATCATCTCTACACCAACCCATATAATCTATGTCATCATTAGTGGTTGAGATTAAATCACCGACAATGTCACTACTTTCAACCCAATAGTCACCTCCATGTGTAGCACCAACATCACTGTCAATATCATAAACGTGACTAGGAAGATTCTTTAAAACATAATGCTAATTCTTGTTTGCCTCTTTAATAGGATCCTTCACATAGAAAACTTGATGAACTTGGCATGCCATGACAAAAAGGGTTATTTATATGGCGTTTGTTATTAAAATTGACACGAATAAGCCCATATTCATCTTTTTCTGAATGAAACCAGTCACATTTGAATAGCACGACATTAAATTTTCCCCAATGGTCTATATCAATGATATCTTGCATGACACCATAAAAAGTAACATCTCCAGTTTTAGGATTATGGTCCCTGGAACTTGCATAACTATCTACTTGACTAGTTACAGACAACTATTCTGAGTTTTGCATATTTCATCATGCGCCTTGATATGGAAAGTACAACCATTCACATAATAGTCTCTGTATCTTTTTGCTACAAAATTAGGATCCATTGATAACCACTTTAGATAATCTGGTTTTAAACCAATCAGTGAAGTCCTTGTTGTGCTTTTGAGCTCCCGTCCATTTATTTGTTCCGCCTCTTTTCTTAACTGATTCTTAATCAAAAGTTTATGTTCACTGCATAATTGATACGAGTCGCCGTGCGAGCACCTTTGATCAGAGAATTATCAAATGTGGGTTGAGAAGAGGATGACATAAACACAAGAATAATTCAGTATGTGGCGAAGGAAAATACCCTCTCTAGATTATGAGTATAAAAAGATTACAATCCCTCTCTCACAATCTCACTAGAATCGAGAACAAACTCTCAATTCTCTCTAAACCCTAATCTCTCTTGATTAGAATCTCTCTTTAATTACATATGATTGATTAGAAACTCTAAACAACCCTTTTTATAGGTGTAACAATATGGATGGCAAAATGGTAAATAACTAAGCCTAAACCCTACAGGAAAATAAATAAACAGAAACCCAAACAAACCAGGAAACCCTCAATGAGTCGACTTATGTGTATATATGAGTCGACTCATGACATATGGGTTGACTCAGGAAATGATGAGTCGACTGGTCAGAGCCGTTTTGCTATCTGGGCTTGATTTTTTGAGTCAACTCACTTGACAGGTTGAGTCGACTAATGAATTTATGAGTCGACTCATAACATGTCGAATCGACTCATGAAGCTAAAAACTGGTTCTTTAATTCTTCAATTCGCCATCTCGTTTCACGCTTCAACCTGCGTTCTCCTGTGTTGTTTTACACCTCTATTCTCATGCTATCATGAGAATCATCTATCCTTAAGCTCTCATGAGGATCACTAAGTTCTGAAGAGAAGATACACCCGTATCATGGGTCCCCCCTTTACGAACTTGAAGTCTCATTCAAGTTAGAACTTTAGCTAAGGAAACTCGCGAGCTCCTTCATCCTTTTTGTACCACCTGGCTTTGCTAGGAACCTGATATCAACGTATAACTAGAAATGACTCCTTCGTTCCTCGCCTCATTGTAGTTGTCTTCCGCTCCAACATGCAACTTCTTTTCGATGGCTCATCATGAAGTCTAATGCACAGCGAGACGAACTTCTTGCTTGCATTCACTAGCCTCTTCGCTCACGTCACCGTCGCTAAGTTTGCCTCCCTCGGAAGAGATACCGAACAAAATATGAACTTTTCACCATCCTTGGTAATGTGTACTTCTGAGCCCGCCTTTCGTAGATCTCCCACAAGTACGGATTGCCCAGTATAACCTGACAAATATCCAATGGAACAACGTCGCACGTGACCTTGTTAATATACGACCCGTGGAGCGCAAATCTGACAGTGCATTGATCAACTACACTTAGTCCCGTCTCCTTCTGAATCCACCCTAATGGATAGGGTTTCAGATACTTGACTGTCTTCAGACCCAACTTTTGAACCAAGGCCTCGGATATCAAATTCTTCTGGCTCCCTGGATCTACTATGGCATCAACCAAGCTGGTCTTGACCTGTAATTTCAAAACAAAGAGCTGCTCTCTCGGATCTTCGTCCTCAGTCGAGGTCTGCTTCCCCGCCATAAGGTTGAGACTGCTATTAGGTTCTATCATCCCAGGAACTTCATTCGAAACCTGAGCTACTACATATGCCTTCTTCTCCTCCTTTTTCTTTAATCCTTTTGGCTTCAGATGAGGATACTTCTCCCACCAATGATCAGCCATGCCCTGTTTGTTTGTAGTGATTGCATGTTAATCCTGCCTTCCCCGAATCACCCTTCTTCTTCTCTTTCTTAGGCTGAGAGCCACTAGACTTGCCTCTCGTCTGTTTGGAGTCTCCCTTCATTTTGTTGTCATTCTTTTGCCTTCCCTCAATGGAAATGGTCTTCACACTCGCTTCTGCCATGGACTTAACTATGAACAACTTCATCTCCTTTCGGATATATTCATTCAGACCCGTCATATACTTCATAAAGATGGAATATTTCTCCGTCGCGATGTTGAGAACCATCGCCTACTACTGGAACTCCGTTTTATATTCTTGAACGATCTGATTGAACCTTTGGTGCAATTTGTACCACTTATAGCAATGCTCCTCAAGGAACCCTGCTGGGTAGAACTGCTTCCTCAGTAGCTCCTTGAATTTGTTCCATGACACCGCCTTCTGTTCCTGCTTGCAATAGGATTTTCACCATGTCAATGCATTCCCCGAAAGCTTCAAAGTCGCGAACACAAGCTTCTTTTTGCATGAATATCCGTAAAGGGTAAAACACGTCTCCATCCGCTCGATCCAATCATCAAGCCTCTCGATGTTGACACTCCCATCATAAATATGAATCTCTACCTTGAAGTCTATCTTTAAATTTTGGTAAGAACCCTTAACCCCATGATGCGGAACAGTTTTAACAATCTCTGCCTCCCTATCAGAATCAGATTTCTCACCTTCACCATCGGACTCTATAAGTTTCTTCTTGCCTTTCAAAGAAGATTCTTCTTTTTTGTTATTTTCTTGGAAGATATTGGCAAGCTGTGTGAGAGTCGAACTCATAACATGTCGAGTTGACTGATGAATTTATGAGTCGACTCATAACATGTTAAGTCAACTCATAAGGCTGAAAACTATTTCTTCGATTCTTTGATTCGCCAATCTCATTTCACGCTTCAACCTACATTCCCATGTGTTGTTTTACTCCTCTATTCTCATGCTATCATGAGAATCATCTATCCTCATGTTCCTATAAGGATCGTTAAGTTTTGAAGAGAAGATACACCTGTATCAATAACAATACAAAATACAAAGGTCTATAAAGTGAAATATGGACAACAACATCAAATAAGAAGTAATAATTAAGTAATGTTAGCATACCTAATATAATTATCAACTCATTGTTATTACAATTGTACAAGGCATATCGATGTGCATTAACCCAGTCAAAATTATCTAATGTAAATGCTTTGCCCTTTCTTTCCCTCTTTCCTCCTAAAGGATGATATATCTTTGGAAAAATTGGTGATGTCTCTTCTGCAACATAAACTCTCTCATACTTACTTGTATATCTATTAAATATTGTCTTCACACCATCATGCATATATAATGAGCAAAAAGTTAGAGACTCTTCAGATAAATATCCTTTTGCTATGGAGCCTTCAGGAGCACTTCTAGTATGCACATATGACTTTAATCTAAAAATATATCTCTCTGTTGGATACATCTAGAAGTAGTTGATTGGCCCATAATCCAAAATTTGTTGAACTAAATGAATAGGAAGATGAATCATGATGTCAAAGAAACTGGGTGGAAATATTTTCTCAAGCAGACAAAGTATCTCTACGATCTCAAGCCGCAAGGTTTATGTTCAACTGGCTTGAGAACTTTGCTACATAAACCCTTGAAGAAAGCACCTAATCTGATGAGAGGAATAGCAACACTCCTAGGCAAACTTCTTCTTAATGCAACTTGAAGTAAATATTGCATGAGAAAATACGAAATCATGAGTCTTATACCCATATATTTTCTTCTCCTCACATTTACACATCTTGAGATATTTGATGCATAACCATGAGGCACTTTTGCATTCACCAACACTTTGCAAAATATTTCTTTCTCCTATGTTTTCATAGAAAAGAAAATTTTTGCAAATGTAACACTCGACCATCAGCCGACTTCACAGGATGAATATCTCGTCTTATGCCCATTTGTTGTAAGTCAAAGCAAGCTTTAACATGATCCATCGTCTTTCCTGGAATATCTAACAATGTGCCAACAATATTATCACAAACATTACTCTCAATATGCATTAAATATAGCATGTGACGACATCTATTATGCTTCCAATATGGCAAATCAAAAAATGCTAACCTTTTCTTCCACGAACAATTCCTATATGCTCTTTTCTTCTGTTTTTTTTTTCAAATTCATTGACAAAATCAGATAATTCATATATAATTTCAGTTCCAGACAATGATGTTGGTTCTCTTCCAAGCTTAATGTCACCATTAAATGATCTTTTATTAAATTGCCATGGGTGATCATCTTTTAAAAAACTACGATGACCCATATAATACATCTTCTTGTTATATTTTAAATACTCAGAGCATGTATTATAATTGCAATAAGGACAAGCCAACCTACCTTTAGTACTCCAGCCGGACAACATTGCGTATCCTAGAAAGTCACTAAATGTCCAAAGCAAATCTACACACAATTTAAATGATTGTTTGATAGAAGCATCATATGTAAGCAATCTAACTTCCCACAACTCTTTTAATTCATCAATCAATGGCTGCAAGTATATGTCGATGTTGCTGCAAGGGGATTGAGGACCTGGAATAAGTAGAGATAGCATAAAAATTTCTACTTTCAAGCACATCCATGGTGGTAAATTATAATTGATTAAGATAACTAGCCATGTACTATGCACGATACTCATTGTTCAAAAGGGATTAATTATACCCATCACTAGCCAACCCTAATCTCACATTACAAGGGTCTAATGTGAACTCTGGATGCTTTTCATCAATGTCTTTCCATACTTTGCCATCAGCCGGATGCCTTAGAATCTTATCCTGGATGCTCTCAATTGAATGCCAACTCATACATTTAGAAGTTTGCGAACACATGAATAGTCTTTTAACTCTAGGTTTTAAAGGAAAGTACCTCAAAACCTAAACTGGAACATTATGCACCTTTTTAGATGGTTGATTGGAATCATTTGCTACATCAACCTTCTTTGGCTTCCATCTAAAAGCACCACAACTAGTACACTTATTCAGCCTCCCATTTATATTTCCATAGAATAGCATGTAATCGTTAGGGCACGCATGTATTTTTTCATAATCAAGACCCAAGTCCTTGATAATCCTTTTGGCTTCATAAAAAGACATTGACAACTTTATGTCTGGAATTGCTTCCCTCCATAGGGTTATAGAATCATCAAACGCCTTATTGCTTAATCCATGTATGCACTTATGCAGATATAATCGAATTATAAAAGAGAGTTTGGAAAAAGTTTTGCATCCTGGGAATAACTCTTGCTGACCTTCTTCCACTAACTTGTAAAATTTCTTAGCATCCTCGGTCAATTCCTCTGTGCCTTCCTTTATGCATTCTTCTTCGTTATCTGGAAACTCTTCTATTGTGCCTCTAAAAATATCATGTAGTAATCTGCCTACATCATCATGAATATTTGCATGATCATCATCACTCTTGCTAGGACGTTCAATCTCGATGACAAATCTTCACCATGAAAACTCTATTTGTAATAATTATCTATAAATCCCTTGACAATCAAGTGATTGCAGATAGTATTTCGCTGATGCCAACAACAATTACAGCAACCACAACAAGGACAACATATTTCATTCCCTTTAGCTACTCTTGCAAATGCTCTATCAAGAAAGTCATTCACTTTTCCAATGTACTCGGTACTTGCACAAGAAGTGTTATATATCCAACCTCTATTTCTATCCATAACTTGTATTTGCTAGAGAAAATTAAATATATTAAGACATCAATAATATATATCTACTTACTAATAATGTATAAGAATCCATTAACTAGTGAGTTTGCAAGTTATTTTATAGGACTAATCTCTCTCAAGCATAATTATTTGTTGCAGAATAGTAACATAAACTAAAGTATGCGTATATCTAAAAAATGAATATTTATTAGTTTCATATTTTTTTTAGAGAACTGAAACCTATCATTATAGAGTCAATATAAAACTGTGAGGATGCAGTTATAGCAAGTAAATGAAATATATTATATTTGGGTTTGATTTTTTGTCATAGGCGGTGGTAAGCACAAAAAAAAGTTCTAACACATGCAAAAATAATAAATAAAAAGAGAAACAGTATGGCTCAACCAAAAACCAACTACCCTTGAAAAAAATATATATCTCGAGTATCAATATAATAGACTAAAGCTATTATATTGATAGTTATATCTACTCTAAGGATCACAGTTATTGCAAATGTGCATCATGTATATACTTTTAGATTGTTGTCATCATTCTTGTGCTTTTATGTATGCATTATGTCATCATTCGTGTTGCTTTAATATTGTTTTATTCTAATCTGAATGGTCTTGTTGGATGTCGCATGTTGGATATACTCAAATGTACACATAATTTATGAATCCAACTATTAAAATAATTTCAACGTTGTCATGTTTCGAATTATCTTTTTTGATTATCATCCCGAGTTTAATGGAGTCTAATTGTGTTAAAAATTTCATAGTCATTTTCAATTGCGTTAAAAATTTCATAGTCTTTTTTATTATCATCCCGAGTATAATGGATTATAATTGTCATGTTTCGAATTATCTTTTTTTATTATCATCCTGAGTTTAATAAATTTAATTGCATTAAAAGTTTCATTGTTTATGATTATTAATTACATAATGCATGTGTCTAATGAAAATCATGAACTTCAAAACATATAAATCTTGACTGATAAAATACTTTGTTATTGGACCAACTTGGAAAAATGTGTTTTGATGGTCAAAAGAAACTATTGACTGACAACTATCCCTAATTTTGTTAATTAACAAGTTGAATGGCAACAGAAACAATCACTTCTATCCAATCAAAATCTGGAAAACAAATTTCAAATAGGCCAATAGGTTATCTTTCTAAACTAATTCATAATTTTCTATTTAGCTGGTGCATGCTATTGCGGGTATGCTGATGTCTTAACACTAAACGAGTTGATATATGTGATGTTCCTAGCACAGAAGGCTATAGCAAAGAGAATACATAGAAAAAATAGAGAAAATAAACTAATTTATTTAAACAAAAAAAAAGAACATATACTAATTCAAATTAGAGGTTTTACCTTGTCCAGTAAAGATGTAAAATTTTAAACCACTTTCAATGATCAATCGAGACAACAAAGCCCTAATTTATAAAGTCAAATAAATTTTTCATTAAATAAAAAAAAGGAAAAATTGAAACCCTAAGTTTGATGATTGAAAAGGAGAGAGATAAGTACCCCAAATCACAGGATGGTAATGAGAGGTGCGGCGGAGGGGGGAGGTGTGGCAGACGAAGGAGGGCGACAAACGAAGTCGAGGTGGCTGGCGACGGACGGGGGAGTCGATGAGAGGAGAGGTGAGGTGGACGGGAGAGTCAATGAGAGAAGAAATGAAATTGAGGTGGTCGGCTAACAGGGGAGTCGACGAGAGGAGAGGCGCGGTGGACGGGGGAGTTGACGAGAGGAGAGGCGCAGCGAACGAGGGAGTCGATGAGAGGAGAAATGAAGTCGAGGTGGCTAGTGGACGGGGACGAGAGGAGAGGCGCGGAGGATGCCTAGAAAACCCTAGAACTCAGCATGAAGAAGAAAGGTGAGCCGTTGTTATTGATCGGGTGAAGAGTGGCATAACAACATAAAAGCTTTTTGTTATAGTTTGGGTGCGAACATAAAGCCCATAATAAAACTGTCCCTTTAGCCCACTGCAGGTTTTTTGCAAGCTTAATTCAAGCCCGACACTTTATTTTAAAGCGTTATCTTAGACTCTATTGTGATGGTTGGAACCGTTTCACGACCGTCCTCAAAGAACCGTCCCCGTATACTTATTTTGTGGTAGTGAATAAATACATCTCCTTTCTAAGAGAGAGGGTTTTATATTCAACAGTCTCAAAATGAAGGAAATAAATGTGACATTTGATGAGCAGACAAGAGTAGACAAAGCCATGTACCCTTAGGTGGGCACTTGCCAGGGACATCACAATAATACTGGTCAATGATTAGAGGATTATCAACATTGGTGAAGTTGCAATGCTCAAACCCGATTCTTCTTACAAACCCTTTTCCTACCTACAAAATAATTTAATTTTAAATTACCCCTGAATTCAAAATATCGATATATTACTTAATTTTGTAGCATTTTCACATGGAAATAATATAAAATTTATATACCTACCATGTCTTGATTCTTACTCCATTTGTTGTCCCATAAAAGTTAGAATACCAAACGTTGATATCTTTGACTAAAGCTGCAGTGCCATAGCTCCCTAAGCTTCTAATGCTATCAAACAATTAAATTATCAATCATCATTACCTCATTACACTAAGCACAAAAAAAAAAAGAAAGAAGAAAAACAAAAAACAAAAAAAGCCAGTGATGTTTATTTATCAAAATAGATCATGAACCTAATGCCATGCCTTGGTCCACAAACAATCTGATCTTTATAAATATCGTTAATAAGGTCTCCAATAGATATGTAATCATCACCTGCATTTCAGAAAAAGAGATCATATATTGTTAAAGTATAAAGTTCTAACCCTCAAATCTCAACACAACTTCAAATTCTTGTGTAGTAGCATAGACTTTAAATGATATAAAAGCAACCCAATTAAATTCCTACTAGCCACAAATTTCCAAAGTGTATTTAAATAAAAAAGAAACTGCTCCATAAGTCCAAGTTTCGGGCTACTAAAGGATCATCAACTTGCTAAGGCGTGCTACAACATAAATTTATAGTTCTCACCAGAAATTCAGGTTTATGTAGTGGTAGAAACTTTAAGTTATACAATGTTGAGTTGAAAGGGGTAGTGGACGCTAAGAAATATTTTATTATTATATATTTAGTAGTGTAACACTCAATGTTCTCTCTAAGACAAACACTCTACCTATTGCAAACTACTACACTACTACGCTCTTTTACAACACGCTACTAGTTCTTTTACTCTCTCTCTCTCCATCTCTTTATTTCTTTCTCTCCCTCTTTATTTTGCTATTGGCTTGTGATGCAATCCATCGAAGGATTTAGGGGTTATTTATAGGGGATGAGCTCTTCCTATGGCCAGGCTTTTGTAGCGTTATAAACATATTTATCATGCGGTCAAAGTTAGGTAGATTGGTGAATATTATTTCACGTACTCTACACATGGGTCGGTGCTGACCCATTGCGCTCAACACTGACTTCTCTATCCATGAGCCCAAGTAAGATTCTAATTGTTCTTCAATACTTGGATTTCTCCTTTGACAACTTGTCTCCATTCATCATTCATGTATGCTTCCTTAAAGATAGATGACTTCTTCACATCTTCTATCAAAGCAACATTAGCATACTTTGTATTTGGTTCCTCAATCTGGTCGATCTTTGAAATTGTCTTATTGGTTCTTTATTGATATATTCTATTTGGTTTGGACACTTCTCTTTTGGTGTTCTCTGTTGAACACCAATCCTCTATATATTCTTTTCCATTGCGGATGTTAAAAAACTTGGTTCTATCTTCTCTGATTGATGTGACTCTTCATCTTGATTATGTTCCCCTAACTTTTTTGTAACCGATCCTCTAGATCGTTAGAGTTTGGAAGCACAACTTATTGTGGAGTCCACCAAGACATGATTCTGCCAAACAATACATTCCTCGATACATAGCACAATCTGGTTGTGGGATCACAACATCTCCGTCCTTTACTTCTGTTATCATACCCCACAGAAATGCACCTAATGTCCTTCTTATTAAAGTTTCCGCATAAGTGATCATGCACAAAGACATAACACACATTTATGACAATTCTGAAATGGATTACTATTGGCTTGTTAGTCCATAACTTTTGAAAGGGTGATATGAACTTCAATTTTGGTTGTGGAAGCTGATTGATCATGTGCACTACATTTTCCATACACTCTGTCCAAAAAATATCTTGGCACGTCCTTAGTATGAACCTTAGTATGAAGCATGCTTTGGCAATATCTTTGCAAGGTGATGATTCTTCCTTTTATCAATGTCATTCTACTGCAAAGTATTCGTGTGTTCACTGTCACCAAATCTTGTGCTATTTTAGGTAGTCGTGGTACTTCTTTGATGTATATTCTCCCACATTTTCTATGCGTAGGAAATTAATCATCTTAGCAAGTTTTCTTTCAACTTCCTCTCAGAATTGCTTGAATTTAGAGAGTGCTTCAGACTTTAATAAACCCATATCACATGCCTAGAGTAATCATCAATAAAAGTAATCATGTACCACATCCTACTAATTGATTCTTTCCTCACTCAACCGAATACATTCAAGTATAGAAGCTTCAAATGTTCCTTTGCTTTGAATTGTAATTTTTGGTATGGTGGTTGATGCGCTTTACCATATTGATAACTTTTTCATATGGTCCCTTCTAGAATCACCAGATGTGGAAGACCCTTCAACATTGACCTTTCTATTATGATCTTGAGCTTGTGATAGCTCACACGGCCAAACCCAACAAGCCACAGATCAGCAGTCTCATTCTTTCGAGATTTATCTATGTATGATAATTTTATTGATATTACATAGATAGATTTGACTCTTCATCCCACTATGACTGGTTCTTCTAGTGGCTTCAACTTTCAGTAGATTTTACTTCTTGTGGCCCAAATATTATATAATTTTTGAAAGTCATTAATTAGGAAGTGGATAGGAGGTTCTTTTTCATACCTAATACACAATATACATCTTGTAGTTGTATCCTATTAGGGTTGTAGTGCTGTATAAGTATAGTCTTTTTGATGAGTGTGATAGGCAACCTTGAATTATTCACTATAAAAACTTCTCGACAGCCTCTATACTCCTACGTATTGACCAGCTTCCCCTTTTCTCCCATCATATGGTTGGAACAACCATAATCGATAATCCAATATTTACTGTAATTGATTTCTTCACAATCTGAAAGCAGTGGAAGTGCAGACTCATATTCCTCCACAATTGAGGTTAGTGGCATATCAATGAATTCCTCTTTGTCAAGTGATGCTTTTTTGATGATGGCCACAAATGCTTAGGCATCCCATTTTTATCACTTGATATTTGCACAACGCAACAACATTACCCTTTATTGGTATTCTCTTATGGTGACAATTTCTGGCAAACTGGCTTTTCTTCCGTAGTTGTAGCAGTTACTGTCAGGTCACCTTGCTTGGCGATTGCATTTCTTCTCACTCTAACGTGGTCTTTTGGTATATGTACTCCTTGGCTATATATTTGAGTCAGCGTTTGCATACTGCTTGTTTCTCTCGTTTCATTCCTTGTTTGGTGAGCAATGCTTCATCTTTACTTTTTATTAAAATATTGGCTATTTGTTTGGCTAACATCTCCTGTGTAGTAAGCAAATTCTCTAACTCCAATAGTGTTGGTTGAGTCGGCCAGCCGTGTGTAAAGCAAAAAGCACATGGTACTCTAGTCTAAAACTATGAATGATTATTCTTCTCGTCCTTGCATCCAGCACTCTAGAATCTAGATCTAGCTGAGTAATATCTGAACAAAGTGTTTTTACTTGCTTGAAGTACTGAATGATTGTTAGATCCTTCTATTAAAAGGTCATCAATTGATTCTTAAGGCTAGAGTTGAGCATCGTTCTTCCTTGAGAAGCGTGTGGTGAGTGTATCCTATGTCTCCTTTGGAGTTTTAACATCTCACATATAGTCTACGAGATCTTCTACCGTCGTCTTTAGCACATACTTGGCTTTGCCAGTCTTTATATTCCATTTCCTTAGAACTTCATCTGTTCCTTGACGTGATGAGGTTTTGGCACCACTGATGACCTCCTAGAAGTCCAATCCATGAAATAGGTCTTCGAACAAGCGTCCTAATAACTATAATTTTTGCAGTTGAGTTACTTAAGTGTAGCAATAACATCTGCTAAATCCGCCATCATGACTTGGCATTGCTTCAATATCTCCACGTAAGTTTCGTCCTTAACCAATCAACTTCATAGTCCGAACCGAGCACGAACTTCAGCCTCCACGAACACAGGTAGGATTGCCGTAGGAGAGAGCTGGTCTCTGACCACATGTACTGATACCACTTGTTAAGTTGAGAGGGGTGGTAGACACTGAGAAATATATTATTATTTTTACTAGTACAACACTCAAAGCTCTCTCTAATACAAACATATAATAGTAATTTCCTTTGAGGAATATAATAATAAGTTTCACATATAGATTTTCGCATGTCTGTATGGGCCGTATGGCTGAATTAATTCTGGATATACACGTGCTATGAATTTTGAACATGGATACCATCAGTATTGGGGCTAAGTCCAGAAGCAACTATCTTGAGGTTTGAAAGAGTTGTCCGTTGACAGTTAAAGAGTAGTATATGTGATTGTGGACTGTCAACAGACTGCAGATCTCTCACGCCGAGGTCGTTACAATCTGTAAATTTTATTGCCTGGAAAAGCAAACAAATTGTAGCTTAAGCTACTGTGTAGATAATATAAACTTGAACCTCAAGTTTAAATTTAAACGAAGCAAAAGCGGGTCATCACTCCTCTAATCATAATCATTATATTTGATGAATTAAGGATCACAGGTCACAGATATCAGTTTGCACCATTGCATGCGCATTTAGATATTGTTTATTCTTGCTAGCAATTAAAGTATAAACAAAAAATATTGTGCGGATGCTGAAATAAATATCTGTATTTACAATAAACCTGTCAAACATGATCTAGCAACAGAAAGACTCATGTTTGGTTCACAAAATTGTCTAAAACGTTTTCCTTTTGAGATTAGTACACCAGAAGACATTCTACAAGGGTAAAAAATGTTGTGGCAGTATTATGTATAGCGTGTCAATCTGCTTAGAAATCAACTATTTGCAGGGACAAACATATAATTATGGAGGAAAAATTAGTCTCAGGTTTCGAGCAATTAATTTAATTATACTTAAAGAAAAGGAATACTCACAGTTGGTGCAAGCTGAGTGCATCCCTGTAAATAGAGAAGACTTTAATAAGAAAGTGTTTATGTTTGAGGTCTTAAAAGGTATACTCTACTTTCAAGTAAGCAAAAAAAAAATAATATTCTTTAGTTCAGACTAAGGTGTAATACAAAATCAAATTACAATATTACCTACATAATAGCCGATTCTTCGACAAGACTATTTACTATTATTATTTTTATATACTAATTCCAACCATAAAGTTAAAGGAATTTCGGTTAGAAGAATTACATTAATTGTTAGTTTTGCATTACTAAATTCAAATACCAATTGATCAACATGGGTTTGACAAATAAAACAAAATTAAATAATATAAAATGTTTGTTTTAAGTTTATCCATGATACTTAAATCTGAAAAATATGTTATAAACAATCTTCTGAATTTGGACGCCAAATATCCAATTTGGCATTATAAAATAAAATATTCAGATGAAACTAAATTGTTTTTTTTTTTAAATTTGATTCACGAATTAGAATCTCTTACCTAAGATATTGAGTTCTTCATAGGCCGACATATCGGTATAGTACTTTGATCTAAGTGGAAACATCTCACCATGGAAAGACTTGTGTATCATACCGATTTTGGGTTATATATGCATGATTGTTTATGTTAGGATATGTGGAGCCTAACTATCAGACTTGCCTTATACCTCTAATTGAAGAGAAGACATGAGAATTGAAGGAACATGAATGACGGTGATGAAGTTCAGACAAAACGACGAAGGAAACAACCTGGAAGCCTCACGGTCGACCGTGAGTGATGCGACGGTTGACCGTAAACGTGCACAAGACCAAGAAAGTCTCTGGACTTTTGGCGATCGACCGCGACAGTATGTACGGTCGACCGTGCCAAACCCTGTAGTCGATTTAGTTTCTGTTGTTCTGTCTGGTCGATCGCTACTATCTCTGCAGTCGACAACGAGTCGGGTTTTTTGGGCCTGGGCTCATTTTTTCTAAACAGTTTGAGATTCCTGTTTGTATTAACCCTTATGTTATTAAAAGAGTTATTAGGGCAACTTGTATACTGACGAAAAATAGTGGAATTTTTTCCTATGGCGGCCATGGATATAGCTTCTCTGATCGAGAAGTGAACCACGTAAATCTTGTGTGTTTTTATTCTGTGATTGATTTTCCTCTCTCTTCTCTCCCATCTCTATTTCTAAATAGCATCGGGGGTATGAAAAACCCTAACAAGTGGTATCAGAGCGACCAGGTTCGGCGCAGGCGATTTGAGGTCAGAGACATGAGATCTGACAAGGAGACATCGAAGATCGAGAAGTTTTATGGGGCAAACTTCGGGTTCTGGAAGATATAGATGGAAGAGTACATCTCTCAAAAGGATCTATATTTATCATTAGGAGAGAAGCCGATAGATATGAAGGATGTAGAGTGGAAACTATTAGATCGGAAGGCCCTTGGAGCAATCAGGTTGACCCTGTCCAAATCTGTAGCTTTCAACATCAAGAATCAGAATTCGACGACGGATCTCGTATGTATGAACAACCCTCTATGACAAATAAGGTACATCTTATAAAAAAGCTGTTTAATTTGAGGATGTCCGAAAACCAAAAATTCAAGGAACACCAAAATGAGTTTAATGAGATCACGGATCAACTAAACTCCTCTAGTCTTCAAATTGATGATAAAATTCAAGCCCTCTTAATACTTGGTCAGCTGCCTGATAGTTGGAAGGGTATTATTATTTCGATTAGCGGGTCATGTGGAAACGCAAAACTGAAGTTTTTAGAAGTTGTAGATATGGTTATGACTGAGGAGATAAGAAGGCAAGAAGAAGGAGTTTCTAATTCAGGGTCGGTATTGAATTTTGAGAGCAGAGGAAGAAATAGAAACATAAATAGAGAGAATAGCCGTGGAAGACCTAATTCGAGGAACGACATGTCAAGGTCCAGAAATCGTAAAAGCAAGAAAGAGATTGGCTGCTGGAACTGTGATAAGTTTGGACACTATGAGAATCAGTGCAAGGAACTCAAGAAAGACATGGAGAACAAGACTGAAGCGAACATCATCTCAGGAGTATTAGATGATGCCCTTATTTGCTCGTTGGAGAGCAAGACAGAATCGTGGGTGTTGGATTTAGGAGCTTCATTTCATACTTATTTGCTCGTTGGAGAGCAAGATAGAATCATAGGTGTTGGATTTAGGAGTTTCATTTCATACTACCTCAAATAGAGATTTATTTGAGAACTATGTTTCAGGAAACTTAGAAAAAATCTATGTTGGCGATGATCAACCGTGTGATGTAGTTAGAAAGGAACAATGCAGATTAAACTCAATAGGTCTATATGAAAGTTAAATGATGTAAGACATGTTCCTAGCTTGAGAAAGAATTTGATCTCCATAGGACAGTTGGCAAAAGAGGGATATATATCAACCTTCGCATGTGATATGTGGAAGGTTACCAAGGAGTCTATGATTGTTGCCCGTGGTACAAAGAGTGGATCTCTCTACATGACGACAGATGCACGTGGATCCATTGTAGTGGTTGAGGGAAAAGAAGATCCAAATTTGTGGCACCAGAGGCTTGGACACATGAGTAGCAAAGGCCTGAAGGTTATGCAGTCGAATGAAAAATTACCAGGTTTGAGATCGGCTGAGTTTAACTTATGTGAAAGTTGCATCTTTAGGAAACAAAAGAGAATAAGTTTTAAAAAAGTTGGCAGAACAACGAAGGAAGAGAAGCTTGAGCTAGTTTACACAGATGTATGGGGCCCAACATCAGTCCACTCTACTGGTGGAAGGTTATATTTTGTGACCTTCATAGATGATTACTCGAGGAAAACTTGGGTCTATTTCAAAAAACACAAATCAGAAGTGTTTGAAGTCTTCAAGAGGTGGAAGGTTATGGTAGAAAATGAAACAAGGTTGAAGGTTAAGAAATTACGATCAGATAATGGCAGTGAGTATGAAGATTCAGAGTTCAATAAGTTTTGCTATGATAGTGACATCAGATTGGAGAGAATAGTGTCAGGTACACCTTAGTAGAATGACATAGCAGAACGAATGAACAAAACATTGACTGAAAGAGCTAGAAGCATGTGACTTCAAGCAGGACTCCTAAAGCAATTCTAGCAGAAGCAGTCAACACAACTGCCTACCTGATCAACCGAGGACTATCAGTGCCTTTGGAGCACAAAATACCTGAAGAAGTATGGAGTGGAAAGAAGGTTAATATTTCTCACCTAAGAGTTTTTGGTTGTGTTTCATATGTTCATTTGAGTAATCATGTTAGAAACAAACTTGGCTCTAAGTCTTTGAAGTGTTATTTTATTAGCTATGGTGCTGATGAGTTTGACTATAAGTTCTGGGATGAACAGAACAAGAAAGTCATCAGAAGAAGGGACATTGTCTTCAATGAAGCAGTCCTCTATAAAGACTGTGATGTTGTTAAGTCCACAAGTTCAGTGCAGTCAGAGCCTACATACTTTGAGCCGGATGATGTTCCAGATGGAAGCAACTAGTTTTGATGAAGACGCAAGAGAAGAGGCTGAAGAAGAGATGATGGAGGAAACTACCTTAGAGGAGGTAGATGTAGAGCTTGGTTCACTTGTCAGAGAGTTAAGGCGGACAACTAGAGTACCCAAGCCAAATCTGAGGTATCCATCACTACAACCCAGAGCTCATTTGAACTACTTATTATTGAGTGATAGTGGAGAGCCAGAAATATATGATGAGGCATGTCGAGTAGATGATGCAAGCATGTCTGAGCTTGCTATGAAAGATGAAATAAAGTCCTTGAACTCTAACAAGATTTGGGAACTTGCAAAGTTACCAGTGGGAAAGAAAGCCTTGAGTAACAAATGGGTGCACAGAATCAAGGAGGAATATGATGGTTCCAAGAGATACAAGGCAAGATTGGTGGTCAAAGAATTTTAGCACAAAGAAGGAGTTGACTACACATAAATCTTCTCTCGTGTAGTCAAATTGACTACTATCAGATTGGTTCTGAGTATTGTTACAGCTAAAGGTCTATATCTTGAGCAATTAGATGTGAAGACAACTTTCCCCCACGGTGACCTAGAGGAAAAAATATACATGCAACAGCCAGAAGGATTCAGTCAGAAAGGCAAAGTAAAGATGGTATGCAGATTAAAAAAGAGCTTGTATGGTCTGAAACAAGCCCCAAGACAATGGTACAAAAAGTTCAATGGATTCATGCATAGGAATGGATACTCCAGGTGCAATACTGATCATTGCTGTTTCTTCAAGAAGCTTGACACCAGCTACATTATCTTGCTACTATATGTCGACGACATGCTAGTAGCCGTTTCAGACATGGGTGAGATCAAGAAGCTGAAGAAGTAGTTGTTGAGTGAGTTTGACATGAAGGAATTAGGCACAGTGAAACATATATTGGGGATGAATATTAGCAAAAATAAGCTTTTGGGCACATTGCGGTTATCTCAGGCTAATTACATTAGATGGGTGCTTGAGAGGTTTGGAATGAGTGGTGCTAAGGCTGTTAGCACACCTTTAGCTAGTTATTTTAGGTTGACTAAGGAGCAGTGTCTAGTGACTGATGAGGAGAACAATTACATGATAAAGGTTCCATATTCGTCAGCTATTGGCAGCCTTATGTAAGCCATGGTGTGCACAAGACTTGACATAGCTGTGAGCAAATTCATGTCAGATAAAGGAGAGTAGTACTAGGAAGCTGTAAAGTGGATTCTAAGGTACCTGTGAGGTACAATAGAAAATTGTTTATGCTTCAAGAGAGACAAATTGGTTCTGCAGGATTTTGTTGATGCGGACTATGCTGGTGAGATAGATCAGAGGAGGAGCACTACAGGGTATGTGTTTACTTTGGGTGCTACAGCCATCAGTTGGGTTTCCTAGTTATAGAAGATCGTTGCTTTGTCGACTATAGAGGCAGAATATGTTGCTGTGATAGAGGCTAGCAAAGAGCTGATATGGTTGCAGGTTTTCCTGGAGGAGTTAGGACAAAAAAGTGAGAAGAGTATCTTACATTGTGATAGCTAGAGCGCCATCCATTTGGTAAAGAACCCAGCTTTTCATGCCAGGACCAAATATATACATGTTCGTTATCACTTCATAAGGCCAATATTGGATGATGACATGTTGACACTTGTGAAGATTCAAGGAAGCAAGAACCCGACTGATATGCTTAAGAAGACTGTCACTACGGAGAAACTGAAGTTGTGTTTAACTTCAGTTGGCCTCACTACTTGATGATATGGGAGACCTACGTCGCAGGGAAATGTGATAAAGATTGAAAGTTAGTCTCCAAGTGGGAGATTGTTAGGATATGTGGAACCTAACTACCAGACTTGTCATATACCTCTAATTAAAGAGGAAACATGAGAATTGAAGGAATAGGATTGACTGCGATGAAGTTCAGACCAAACTACGAAGGAAACAACCTGGAAGCTTCACGGTCGACCGCGAGTGATGCGGTGGTCGACTGCGAACGTGCACAAGACCAAGAAAGTCTCTGGACTTTTGGTGGTCGACCGCGACAGCATGTGCGGTCGACCACGCTGAATCCTATTGTCCATTTAGTTTCTATCGTTTTGTCCGGTCGACCGCGACTATCTCTGCGGTCAACCGCGAGTCGGGTTTTTTGGGTCTGGGCTCGTTTTTTCTGAAATGTTTGAGATTCCTGTTTGCATTAACCCTTATGTTATTAAAAGGGTTATTAGGGCAACTTGTATACTAACAAAAAATAGTAGAATTTTCTCCTACAGCGACCGTGGACTTAGCTTCTCTGATCGAGAAGTGAACCACATAAATCTTGTGTGTTTTTCGTTCTGTGATTGATTTTTCCTCTTTGTTCTCTCTCTCATCTCTATTTCCAAATCGCATCAGAGGGTTTTGAAAAATCCTAACAGTTTCCACCAATTTTTCCCTCGACCATTTATTATATCCCCACCAAAGACATTCAGTGTGCCAACATACTGAAACTGTAACTAGAGAGATGGATCTATTCTTTTCCACCTACTGGGATCATTTAGTGCTATCAGTGTCTCTTCCATCTAATAAGAAAAATGATAGACGAAAACATGAGCAAGTCATCATAATTGAAAAAGATGGTAACAAGAAAAAAGGCTCACTTTAATTTGAGAAATTTCCCGTTGATCATTTTGAAACATTTCACTAAAACCCCTCCAAAAGTTTCATAACCATACTAACCTCTGAACTACTTGAATTTTCACAAATGTTGACGGGTAGAGTAATAAGTTTGAAATATGTCTAAGCAAAGTTTATGATGAATTTTTGAAAGAAGATAATTTATATGGGAGGAAAAGACACGTCAATCATGTCGTATTACTCTGTCCATTACCCTATTTTCTCTTATTTATAAAGTCTAGAAGTTCTTGTATAAAATTTACTGATTTTTAGGACTGTTCTAAAATTTACCCTTTTTAATTACGATTTGCCCTTTTATGAAATATATAGGTATCTGTGGCGAGCTCGTGGCAGTCGAGATCCAGTCAAGCGAGCTCGAGGCGACGCAGCTCCGCAGGCGAGCGGGTGAGGCACAGGCGAGCTCGAAGTTGAGGCACAAGCGAGCTCGGGGATCCAGTCAGGCGAGCTCGAGCCCTCGTCTTCAGGTGAGGTCGAGTGTGACTCTGCAGGCGAGCTTGAGCGCACGCATGACTGGCGACAGCCTGTTGCCAACCTGTCGTTAGGGTTCCCTTATAGAAGGGAACCAATAGCCGAGATCTCCTGTGGGCTTCTCTTCTCTTCTTTTTTCTCATTTCTCTTCCAGTGGCGACGGACTTAAAAGCTCTCCTTCTCGCGATTTATCAGGCGGTGATTTTTTTGCCAACGATTCTGAAGTGAGAATTGAAGAAGGGATTTAAAGAGGGGAATCTTCACTGTAGTTATAGTGACGATTTTGCATTTATTGAGAGATATCAGTTTGATATATGCTCTTTTGTAAAGCTTTGTAATTTCTTTAATTAATAAGAAATTAATTGTGTGGCTCCCGAGGACGTAAGTAAGTTTGCCAAACCTCGTAAATATTAGTGTACTTTTCTCTATTGTATTTTCTTGGTGTTTTAAGGGTTTAGCGTTGTCCCGATTATTCCGCAACATGTTTCTTGTGTCACCTAAAATAAAACTTTATGAAATCTGCAAGGACCCTTGAATATTATGGGCACTAGAAAAGTCCTGCCCTTAGGCACATACATTGTTGGTGGTCCTGTAGTTATCGAGCAAGTTGCCGCCCATGCTTTTGAAAAAGCCTACAAAATATTAAAGGTAAATCAATGGTCATAATGTTCACGAATTAATCATAATACTTACAGAAGGATTAGAAGTATATATATATATGTCTGCAATAATACCTGTGTGACATTGAATACAGATGGAGGGCCTCCAGCAGCTATGCCAACTTCCAACAAAGAGGCTAGGCCAAATATTAGCATAATGTGAAAAATATCCTACAAAAAAAAGAGTTAAAAATATTTCAGTCATCAAGTTTTGAGGTAAGTACTAAATCTAACACGAAGAAAACAATGGACTAATTAGCTTCCCACCATGTTAACTTGCAAACAAGAATTTTCTCAAAAGAAACTTGCGAGCTGCGAACAAGGAGGAAATGTGCTCTATTTATAAGACAGTTTCTTTGTTGAAAAGGTGGCAAGGTTCAGATAACATGGGCATATATATAGCTAGAATATACGAACTATACATCTCATTTGCCGAAGGAATTAAATCTCAGTTCATACATATCATAGAACTGCGCATTTCTTGAAGAGGACAGTGCTAACTACAAAATTATTGGAAATATGAACGTAAACAAATTATATGAAAACGAATTACTACCCGGATTATTTGTTAATTTCTGAAAAATTGTTTTTAATTTATATCACCTGTAAATATAATTGACATGAATAGTATGCCAAAATCTTCATTCCTGGCTCAATCACAAACAAGCCATTAATATGTGCAGTTTTAAAATAAGGTATAATTGTCAATGTGCAATAATATTTAATTTAATTTGTCAGCTTAATTATATAGCAAGCAAGCATTAAGCATTATAGGTATTGGCAGGTAAATTAAACTAAACTACACTTCTCCAAGAACTTTCAGCGCTTTTTAGTAACCTCCAATAACTTCTAAAATCGTGCTCAACCCCCAATAACTATGGGAATTGTAGGAAACCCCAATAACTTTTCACATTTTCCAAATAACACCCATGATGGCGTTTAGGCCACATTTAGAGATCTAAATGTGTCGCCAACGTAAAGTGAGGACTAAACATTGTCATGCGGTTTAGTTTTTGCAAAACGCGAAAACCTATTTGGTGGGTGGGGGGGAATCACCAAACATAGGCCCACTAATTACTGTAATAATACTGTAGCAACAATGCGCACCTACCACATACTCACCTATATATAGCTTTCCCAGTGTTAAGTTTAGATCATCCTCAGTGTCTCCAATTAAGGGTGAAAAGAAAGAGAGAGGGAGAGAGAAAGAGAGAAAAATAGAGGAGAGTTTCTCCTTGATAAGAGAGATTGTAACTCCTAAATTTTTTTCATAGTGGATTCTTCTATACTTGCCCGTGGTTTTTACCCCAAATTCATTTAGGGGGTTTTCCACATAAATCTGTGTATTTATTTCATTATTTCTGCTTTATTATTCACTAGGAACTTACTCTATTGGGCCACGTGTTTATCCCAACAAGTGGTATCAAATGCTGGCTTAGGGTGCGCGTATCTACTTATCATATGCTCTGTGTCTGTCACCAAAGGAGTGTTAGACCCTAGAGGAGGGGTGATTAGGGTCTTATGCTAATCTAATCCGATTAAATGCCAATTAAAATTACTTAACAAGTATATTCTTGCAAGATAGATATACTACTAATTATGAGCAAGAATATGCAATATACACAATGAGATATATCCTATATGATGAAAATATATATGCAAGGATATATAAACTAATACAAGATGATATATCCTACCAAGGAGATATACAATATGATATATGCTAGGATATGCAAACACAAGGGGTAAACAATCTAAACAAGATAGTGGATCATATAACTAATGAGCTAATGACAATGGCGATACAAGATATGAGCATGAATATGAATGAACGCCAAAGCACACTCAAACACACAATGTGATCACGGAGTTCGGACCTTCCGTCCTACGTCTCCGCTCCCCACTCCCGGGGAGAAATCCACTAACACAATCCGGTTTGGAAGCCGGAACTTCTTCTACACACTCGGTTTTCTAGCTAACCGAAAACTCTACAACTCACACTCTTGTAATCACACTCTACACCCACTAAGTGTTGGACCTAGCCGTGTCTCCCTCAAGTGCTCGGTTACAACCTCTCCCTAGGCACGTCAACCGACGCCACTCATCTTGGGACGATCCCCGACTCTCACCACACACTCCTCATTCGGTGTACAAGTGTATTACAAAGTGATCTCACAATAAGCACAAATATCAATCAATTGATTGTTCTCTAAACAGTATGAGAACTCAATTAAGGCACAACTCAATGTTACAATCACTCACCACCCAACTATACTATGTATGTAAATTCTAAAAGCTCAATGTGGGTGTGTGTAACAATGAGTAAATAAAATCAATTCAACTAAACTCAAATATAAAATCTAGCTTAAGAGCAATGATAATCAAACAGTTATATAAGTATAAAGCTAGAGTTTGAGTTTAGAAAAACTTCTCTAAAACACAAAGAAGATGATGAAGAAGATTGAGAAAGAATCCCATCTGCAGTAAAGCTTCCTCCTTTGTAAACAAAACCCAAACACACTTAAACCAAACTGAAACTGTTTAAACCCTTGTTTAATACTTGGTTTAAAAACTTCTTGATTAACTCTTGAAAAGACATCAGCAATGGGTATTTATACCCACAAGAGATCTCAGCAAAAACACCAGAGCAAAAGACAAAACAGCCCCAAACCAACGGTCAGAAAACTAGCGGTTAGGAGCTGAGAAAGCGCCCGTCGGTCGACCGGAAAAGTCATCGGTCGACCGAAAATTTCATCGATCGACCGGACCGGTTGACCGACAACTTTCTGTCAGCCCAGTAAAATTTTGACCTCGGGTTCGGTCGACCGGACCGGTCGACCGAATTCTGACATCCCAGAAAAACAGGTTTTTGACACATTTAAACAATTCGTAAAATATTCATTTGACTTCTGAAAATTATGAAACTTTGGGAAAAGTATTTAAACATGAAAACAAATATGTTACAAAAAGAATTTTCTAAATTGCATTTCCCATTTGTGAAAAATCATCATTTTGCAAAATGGTTCAAAATACGAAAACGTAAACATGTGAAATTTGATATTTTGGTTAAACCATGTTTTGAAACTTTGCACAATGATTATATAGACTTAATAAAATATGTATATGAATATTGTTAAGTCCAAAAGCTAAGAATATGATATTTTCATAAAATTGCATATTCAATGCAATATATTCAAAACGCTAAATATGATTTCATTATATATAAGCTTGTTAAAGGTGAAATCATATATAGGTATATAAACATGAAACAAAATAGTATTTTCCAATTCTATTCATTTGTTTCATATATAAACCCAAAAGAAACATATATGTATATATATATAACTGTATATATACAAAACCAAAACTTGTATATATGTATATAACTATATATACATAGAAACCAAAACTTATGTATATATATATATATCACTATATATATATATATATATGAAGAAACCAATAAATGTGTGTGTATAGATATTAAGCTTAAAGTACTTAACACACATAATATAAATCTAAAACTATATTACCCAAGCTTGATCTTGATCTTCATTGAGCTCAACTTGGTACACGTTGCGGATGAAGCGAGATCTTGAATCTTTAACTTGAATAGCATAAGCTTCACTCCACATCTCCGCCATCCTCCATTGGATGTCATCGTTGAAGCTCTATTCCATCCATCCTCCAACAACGTTGTTTGTCTACAAAACATAGGAATGTACAAATACTAGACAAACAACATTAGTAGTAAATTGTTTGTTAAACATCATCAAAACAAGAAGGCCAACAAGGAGGATCCTCCACATCAGAGAATAAGTTAGATTATCATTTATTCTTTAAAGGCGATGATACTATTCACGACTACGATACTGTTCACAAATACAATACTATTCACAAGTACAATACTATTCATTAATATGATTACTGTTCATAAATATAGTTACGATTTATGTGAAATAGTAAGAAGCTACTATTCGTAGTAGAGGTAATGACGGCAAAGTTCAAGATCGAGAAATTCAACGAGAGTAATTTCTCACTGTGAAAGTTGAACTCCATCGGTGCAAGTCCAAATGGCATCACAGATAATAAGAAGTAAAACGAGATGGACAAGAATGCTATTGTTAATCTCCATCTGGCATTAGCAGATGAGGTGCTATCAAGCATAAAGGAGAAGAAGACAGCAAAGGAGATCTGGGACACTCTAACGAAACTATATGAGGCAAAATTCCTGCACAATAAAATCTTCTTAAAAATGAAACTTTATACTCTGAGGATGGCGCAATCTACATCAATGACCGACCATATCAACACCCTAAACTCACTATTCTCCCAACTCACAACGTTGGGGCATGCAATCGGTGTGAATGAACGTGCAGAGCTTCTACTTCAAAGTCTACCTGATTCATATGATCAGCTCATCTACAATCTCACAAATAACATCCTTATGGACAATCTAGTCTTTGATAACATCGCATCCTCTAGTCTAGAGGAAGAAAGTTGACGCAAAACTAAGAAAGACATACATGCAAGTTCGTAACAAGTGAAGGCCTTATCGGTGACAAGAGGAAGATCAACGGAATGTGGCTCTAGTGGGAGTCATACCCATGGTAGATCAAAATCAAAACGTAAGAAGAATATCAAATGCTACAGTCGTGGTAAAAGGAGGCATGTGAAATCGGAGTGTTGGCACAATAAGAAGAGTGGTGATAAAAAGTCTTTAGAGCCATCATCATCTCAAGGATGCGTTGTCAGCACATCAGACGATGGTAAAATTTTATACAGCGGAACAACCACTATTGATGAAGGCAGAAAGAGGTTTGCTGATGTTTGGTTTCTAGATTCAACAGCCTCCTAGCACATGACCTTCTAAAGATAATAGTTTCACAAATATGAACTTTTCTCAGGAGGATCTGTATTCAAGGGCAAAGATTATGCCTTGGAGATTTCTGGTATTGGCATTATCAAAATCAAAATGTTTGATGGTATAATACACACCATTCAAGATGTGCGGCATGTGAATAGCTTGAAGAAGAATCTATTATCTTTAGGATAAGTAAATGAGCGCGGTTGCAAGACCCATATAGAAAACATGATCATGAAGATTGTTAGATGGGCGCTTATTGTGATAAAAGGAGAAAAATAGCTACAAATCTATACATGCTCAAGGGAGAAACCCTGCAAGAAGCTAATTCATGTGTAGCATCAACTAATTATGGAAAGAACTAACCATGATGTGGCATCGCAAACTAGGCCACATGTCAGAATGAGGCTTGAAGATTCTCTCCGATCAGAAGCTGCTTCTTTGACTTAATTCGGTAGCACTTCCATTCTGCAAGTATTATATTACAACTAAGCAACATCCACTGAAGTTCAACACATCGAGTTCTAGAAGCAAGGCTATTCTAGAATTAGTCCATTCTGATGTTTGGTAAGCACCAGTTACATCCATGGGAGGAGCAAAATACTTTCTGCCCTTTATTGATGATTACTCTAGAAGATGTTTGGTGTATCCTATTAAGAAGAAGGCGGACGTGTTCTCAATCTTTAAAGCCTACAAAGCGTGAGTCGGGCTAGAATCTGAAAAGAAGATTAAGTGCTTAAGATAAGATAATGGAGGAGAATACACAGACTGTAAATTTCTTACATTCTACAAGCAAGAAGGCATCAAAAGACAATTCACTACTGCTTATACTCCTTAACAAAATAGAGTTACGGAGCAGATGAATAGAACTCTGTTGAAAAGAACAAGAACAATGTTGACAACTGCAAATCTGAATAAAGTCTTTTGGATGGATGCAGTAACAACCGCATGTTATATGGTGAATCGATCTCCACCAACTACAATACAGTTAAAGACGCTGATAGAGATGTGGACCGGCAAGCCAGCTAATTAGTCCATCCTCCATATATTTGAAAGTCTAGTGTACGTAATGTACAATGCCTAAGAAATTACAAAGATAGATTCAAAATCCAGAAAATGTATATTCTTAGAGTATGCTGACGGAGTAAAAAGGTATCGCTTGTGGGATCCTACTGCTTGCAAGGTTATCATCAACAGAGGTGTTATCTTTATAGAGAACCAACTACAAAGTGAAGAAAAAAAAATCAATTTAAGGAAAGACTCAAAGGCTGTAGCTATTCAGATAGAAAAAAATTTAAATTCTTCTAAAGTAACACCAGAGCATGATGTACAAAAACCACTCGAGTCCGAGGCTCCAGAAATTCGAAGGTCAACTCGTGAGAGAAGACCACTCGGAGTATATTATGGGACTTGGCACTCATAGTATATTACAGAGTAATTTTGTATACTGTTTTCTAATATAGGATGGAGAGTCATCAACTTTTCATGAACCTATAAATAGCATAGATGCATCTTTATGGATAGCAGCAATGCAGGAAGAAATTAAAGTTCTCCATAAGAATATGACTTGGGTACTTGTGTCACTACCACAAGGAAAAAAGACCATTAGAAATAATGAGTCTATAAGATTTAGCAAAATGACGATGATCAAGTAGAGCGATATGTGCTAGATTGGTGGTAAAAGAATATGCTCAAAAAGATGGTATTGACTTTAATAAAATATTTTCTCCTGTAATTCGACTTACAATAGTCCAAATAGTCATGGCTATGAGCATTACATTTGATTTACATGTAGAGTAGCTAGATGTGAAAACTATATTTTTTCATGGAAATCTTAAAGAAGAAATTTACATGCTCCAACCAGAAGGTTTTGAAGAAAAAAGGAAAAGAGAACTTGGTTTGCAGATTGCTATCTGTACGGTCTAAAGCAGGCGCTGAGGTATTGAATTCATCATGAGCCTTAGATATAACAGACTTAATTCAGACCCTTGTGCATATTTCAATAGGTTTGGTGAAGATAACTTTATTACCTTATTATTGTATATTGATAACATATTGGTTGCAGGCCCAAACAAAGATCAGATCAAAGAATTAAAGGCATAGTTAGCTAAGAAATTTGAAATGAAGGATTTAGGATCTGCAAACAATATTTTAGGGATGAAAATTTACCGAGACAAAATTAATAGAAAGATTTGGTTTTCTCAAAAGAATTATTTGAAGAAAATCTTGCGGCCCTTTAACATGCATGATTGTAAGTCAATTTCTACCCCACTTCTTATTAATTTTAAGTTATCCTTTAGTATGAGTCCTAACAGTGAAGAAGAGAGGATGAAGATGTCTCGAGTATCGTATGCATCAGCAGTGGAAAAGTCTAATGTTCGTTATGATTTATAGAAGACCAAACATTGCACAAGCAGTGGGAGTGGTTAGTCGATATATGACAAATCCTGGTAAAGAGCATTAGAATGCTGTAAAGAGAATCCTAAGATATATCAAGGGAACCTCAAATTTTGTACTATGTTATGGGGGATCAGAATTTATTATCAATGAGTATGTTGATTCTGATTATGCAGGTGATCGTGATAATAGCAAATCCATCACAAGCTATGTATTTGCACTTGGTGACGGAGTTGTAACCTGGATTTCAAAACTACAGTCAGTTGTGGCTACTTTAATAATAAAAGCAGAATATATAGCAGTTACACAAGCTAGTAAATAGACGATATGGTTGAAGATGGTGCTGGAGGAACTCGGCCATGAACAAAAGAAGATTTTTCTATTTTGTGACGGTGAAAGTGCTTTACATTTAGCAAGAAATCTAGTTTTTCATTCAAAGACAAAACACATTCGAGTTCAGTATCATTTCGTTCATGAGAAAGTGAAAGAAGGAACAATGGATATGCAGAAAATTCACATGAAAGATAACCTAGCAGACTTTTTGACAAAAACAGTCAATACTGATAAATTTATTTGGTGTCGATCCTCTTGTGGTCTGTCGGAGATATGAGAAACATGAAGATAGCAAGATAGAAAGAATGTTGTGAAGCTATGATTGATACTCAATCAAATCTTTTAAGTGGGAGATTGATTAAAAGTTACTGTGTCTACAGTAAACACCTACCCGCTACAGTAATCGCCAACCGCAGACCCACTAAATGTTACTATAGAAATACTGTAGCAACAACGCACACCTACTACAAACTCACATATATATTGTTCTCCCCAGCGTTAAGTTTAGATCATCCTTAATGTCTCCAATTAAGAGTGAAAAAAAGAGAGAGGGAGAGAGAAAGAGAGAAAAATAGAGAGAATTTCTCCTTGAGAAGAGAGATTGTAACTCCTAAAACTTTCTCATAGTGGATTCTTCTATTTTTGCCTGTGGTTCTACTTTTATCCCAAATTCATTTAGGAGGTTTTCCACGTAAATTTGTGTTCATTACTTTTGCTCTATTATTAGTTGGGGTCTTGCTCTATTGGGCCCCGGGTTTGTCCCAACAGGGGGGGTTTACAGAGAGTTTAGAAGTTACCGTGGCTTCACTTCAAAACCCTGAAAGTTCTTGGGGTTTTTAATGTTATAATTGATGTCACGAATATGGAGCAATTCAAAATCTTTGATATCTACTTACTTATTGACAGACATACATAGTTCACCATTCATACAATTACTAGATGTCCCTAGTAAAATTTAATGCCGAAAGAAGGAGTTACAAATAACTAATTGCTTGTATCTGGCATGCTGAATTCTTTTCCATTTCATCTACCAGATATAAATAAATGAAAGCTTTTAAAAAAACATATTATCAATTATCTCAATAATACCGGTTCAATGAGGGAGGTCAGAAGCATGTATCACATGTCTCTTTAGTACACAAAAACTCCTAGTGTAATTCAGCAATTTGCACCAGGCATTAGCTACTAAAACTCATAGGGTCTTCTAGTGTTTGTGGAAAAACATGATTTCCTGCAGGCAACGTGATCACTAACACTCAGGGGATCTTTCCATAATTTTGGACTAACACGATTCTACGTACGCTAATCAGGCCTTGTCATTGTCCTGACACCATGGGATATACACTGGACTTTCCTACTTGAGCCACAATATTGGTTTGATATCATTTACTGGAGATTTATTAGACCCTCTAGGAATCTTTTTGAAGTAGAAACAGGGCAAGGTGCCCTATTCAAAAGATGTATTATAAACCTCCCTAATTAAATGGTGTGCGATAGTTATTCCAAAATGAAAATTATGAAGTCTAGTAAGATGCAGAAAGAGGAGCGGATCTTTGTCGTCACTCTTTATTACAAACTCAAATAAACTACTAAAATTGACAAAAAGAACTAGTACACAATACGAGGGGAAAAATACCAGAAACAAAAGTTTATGCGCTGACACACCCCGCCCAGTAGCTACTAACTATCATAGATGTCTGAAAAGAAAGCAGTAAAACAAGGAGAAAATAAGCATTGAATTGAACCGGTGTACTTATTGTATCTATTTTGTCTGCCTTCTTCTCTTCTGTCTATTTAGAAAGTTTTACGGTATGTTAACTAACAAGATTAATCAATAATCTCATGCTTGAATTGAACTGATGGACTTATGGTCTATATTGCACTTCAACCAATCTTATTATTTATTGATTTGGGCTTCTCTTAATCTGAATAGGATATCAGAGGCTATCTTGTATTTTTTTTGGTAAATGAAAACTACTTTATTCATTCATCAAGTAGGAAATAGAGTACATCAAGATACTATAGGCACAAAACCTTAGAAGCTAACAACAACCTATCGAAAAGAAGCAACAATAAGCTTCGAATTTACAAATTCAGAATCCTCAGCTAATCAACACTAGGTATATCCCTATTGAGTATAACAGTAAGAATGGATGTCATGATTGTATGCATCAAAATAGAGCTCACTCTTGCTTTTTGTTGGAAGACTCCTATGTTTATTTCCTGCCATAACATATATACCACAATTGACAAAGCCATTATCTTAAGCTTTTGCAAGAACACTTACCCTTTAGCCTTGAAGAGAACCAGTTAATCACAAGCTCTCATTGACAGGATCCCCAAGCAAACTGAATCCAATCCATGTTAGGATACACACCAACAATAAAGCCTCTAACGGAGACACAATACACAAAATAAAGACACAAAATCAACCAGAGTACTCACAGGTATATGTGGTTCACTCCTTCGGAGCTACTCCACGGTGCAACGACGACGCCAAGTTCTTTTATATCCCAAAAGAATAGATCAAAGAGAACACCCTCTCTTGATCAGATACACTCCAAGAACTCTCACAAACTCTCTTTGTGTTTTCTCTGTTACTCTTCTATGAGAGGAGTTGTTTCTGGGATGAGATTTCCTTAAGACCCTATTTATAGTGTTTGAGAAAACACTATGCAAAAATAAAATATATTAGTGGGACCCGTCTTTGTGGGACCCACAACCCTTTTTTTTCAAACTTCACCTAAGTTTTGCCTAACACTTTTGTTTTATTAGGAAAAACTCACTGCCTAACTTTGTCCTTGGTCAAAAATATTGGCTGGGACTGCTAACAATCTCCCACTTGAAGATTTGATTGAGTATCAATCATATCTTCACACCACTCTTGGTTGCATTATCTGGATGTCTTGTATCTTTGGCGTCTTGCACTATCCTCAACATTCTCAACGGAGGCCATGAGGCTGCACACAGCCTCACCTTCTCGAGCGGAACTGGCTTGGTCAGCATGTCGGCTGGATTGTACCTTGTATCAATCTTCATAAGCTTGAACTCGTTCCTGCTTTGCCATCTCCGTATAGCATGGTGCTTCACGTCAACATGCTTGGTCCGAGCATGGAATGCGTCATTCTCTGACAAGTGAATGACACTCTGACTGTCGCAGTGGATGAAGTATTTCTCAAAGCTTACTCCAAGTTCGAGAAGAAAAGCCTTCAACCATAGCAACTCCTTTGCTGCCTCTGCTGCAGACACGTACTCGGCTTCGGTTGTCGATAAAGCCACAGTATCCTATAACTTGGATCTCCAACTTATTGCTCCACTACCCAAGATGAAGATGTAGCCGCTCGTACTCCTTCTCCAGTCTATGTCCCCGGCATAGTCTGCATCACAAAAGCCCTCTAGCTGTAAATCTGCCCCGCCATACTCAAGACAACGGTCGGACGAGCTTCTCAAGTAGCGTAGAAGCCACTTGACCGCACCCCAGTGTTGTTTCCCTGGATTGCTCGTGAAGCAGCTCACAACTCCCACTCCTTGTGAAATATCTGGCCTCGTGCACACCATCACATACATCAAACTCCCGACGGCAAATGTGTATGGTATGTTGGCCATGAACTCATGCTCTTCAGCAGTCTCTGGTGCTTGGGTCTTCGATAGATTGAAATGGCTTACAAACAGCGAGCCCACTGGTTTAGTTTTCTCCATGCTGAGCTTTTCAAGAATCTTCTCAATGTAGGTCTTCTGAGACAACCTTAGCCTCCATGCTGATCAGTCTCTGATGATCCTCATTCCCAGAATCTGGTTTGTTGGACCCAGATCCTTCATCTCGAAGCACTCGGACAGACGCCCCTTAAGTTCCTCAATGCGGACCAAGTCAGGCCCTGCAATCAACATGTCATCAACATAAATCAAGAGTATCACATAGGATTCACCGTATCTCTTGATGAAGCAGCAATGGTCTGTATCGCATTTGAGAAAACCGTTCTCCTCCATAAAGTTCTCGAACTTCATGTATCACTGTCGCGGAGCTTGCTTCAGGCCATACAAGCTTTTGAGCAGGCGACACACGAGGCCCTCCTTGCTTTTTTCCTCGAAGCCCACTGATTGATGCATATAGATCTCTTCCTCCAAATTTTCCATGAAGGAATACTGTCTTCACATCCATCTGCTCTAGATGGAGATCTCGAACTGCCACAATGCTCAGCACAGTTCGGATCGTGGTCAACTTGACGATGGGAGCAAAAACGTCAGAATAGTCTATTCTTGCTTTCTGCTCATAGCCCTTCACTACGAGTCTCGCCTTGTAGCGTCTCCGTCCATCGGCTTCATCCTTAACCCGATAAATCCACCGATTGTGAAGAGCCTTTCACCCTCTTGGAAGCTTTACAAGCTCCCAAGTCCCATTCTTCATCAAGGACTTTATTTCTTCCTCCATGGTAGACTCCCACTCGCCCCGAGCTTTGCCGGTCTGCTGTACCTCCTCATAGCTCTCTAGCTCACCACTGTTAGTCAGGAGAAGATAATTCATGGTGGAAAGGTACTTCTCTGGCACCCTCGGATTTCTTGGAACTTTGCGAATTGCGATTGGCAACTCTGCTGGATCCTGCTGCTGTGCATCCGGCACATCTTCTTGGTCTCCGTCTTCTATGCTAATTGGTATCTCACCGCCGTCCTCACTGTCAGCAATATCTGGGAAAAGATAGGAAGATAGCTGACTCCCACTCACCTCTTTGGTCTTGTACACTACATTCTCATGGAACACGACGTCACGACTGCGCACCACCTTGCGCGCATTGTGATCCCAGAAACGATACCCATACTCACCTCCTCCATAGCCGATGAAAGAGAGCTTCTTTGACTTTGGATCAAGCTTTGACTGGTCTGCAGGATTAGTCATGACATAGGCGTCACAACCAAATATTCGTAAGTGCTCTAGCTTCAGCTTTTTTTCGGTCCAAGCCTCCTCAGGTATCCCATAACTGAGAGTAGCGGATGGCCCGGGGTTGATCAAGTATGTAGCAGTATTAACAGCTTCGGCCCAAAAACTCTTGGGAAATCCGGAGTGGATCCTCATACTTCTGGCGCACTACAAGATAGTGCGATTCATGTGCTCCGTCACTCTGTTGTGCTAAAGTGTGCCTGGGATGGTCTTTAGTCTCCGAATCCCACGGGACAAGCAGAAGTTCTCGAACTCCTGGCTGAAATACTCGCCTCCATTATCAGACTTTAGGCACTTCAGCTTATTGCCTATTTCGTTCTCCATATAGGCAAGCCACTTCTTGAAAATGATGAAAACATCTGACTTGTGCTTCAAGAAGAACACCCACAGCTTTCTAGTAGCATCATCAATAAAAGTGACAAAATAAAGAGAGTTGCCAACAGATGGGACTTGCGCAGGTCCCCACACGTCGGTGTGCACCAACTCTAATTTTTGCAGTTTTGGAGCCGGTCTGGTCTTGTTGAAGCTCACCTTCTTTTGTTTGCCTAGGATGCAGTCCTCATAGAAAGTCAGATCGATCTTGTTCAGACCCGGAAGCCTCTCTCCCTCTCTCCCACGGCCATAATCTGCATCCCCTTCTCGCTCATGTGGCCAAGTCGTTGATACCAAGTCATGCAGTCGACGGATGATAAAGATGATGCTTGTCCTGCGGCAAGCAAGTGGTCGATCTTCCTATTGGCGATGTAGAGAGACCCCTCGCGTTTGCCGTGTGCCACCACCAGGGCACCCTTGGACACCTTCCAGTTTCTCTGCTCGAAGGATACTCTATAACCGGAGTCAGTCAGTTGCCCGACTGATATAAGATTTCGCCTGAGATCCGGTACATGCCGAATGTCGTTCAGCGTCAAGGTGGTCCCGCCCTCCATCTTGAGGGTACAATTTCCCTTCCTAGAAACCTTGCAAGGTTGATCATTGTCAAGATAGATTGTCCCTAAGTCCTTCTTCACGAACGATGAAAACAGCTTTTGTTGTGAGGTTGCATGAAAAGATACGCCAGAGTCGATGACCCACGCATCGCTTTTGTCTTCTAGGGATAAGAGAAGCGCATCTGAATCCATCTCGTGTATGAGATTGGCTGCACCATCAGCCCGATCATCCCCTGCTAATGTTGGAACATGAACTCTACAGTCCCGAGCAAAGTGACCCTTCTTTCCATACCTGAAGCACTTCCCTTCACCGTAACCATTCGGGTTCGGCCCTTTAGACTTCCCTCTGGATTTTGATTGGCCTTGTCGTCCCTACCCTTCTTTTACGCACGCCCTCGTGCCTCGACATGCAGAGCACTCCCACTGCTAGAGGCCTCAACTCCTAAGACTTTACAGTGAGATTCTTCATCCAGAATTGCCCCAATCACCATGTCGAGCTTCATCTTGTCATTACCATTAGCGTTGCTTACTGCCATCATCATATTTGAAGCAGACGACTTCTCATACAGCACCTCCAAGGCCTCCATCAATTCCTTGGTGGTGGTCGCATGCGAAGTCACATGCTGGTGAAGGTTGAGCCTGATGGTGGCAAGTGCTTTACGATCGAGCACCTTCCACTTATTGTCGTCCATTTTCTCAGGTTTCCCCGCCTCTCCTTGGAGGGGTAGGAAGAGATCCTTCTGGTACAAATAGTCTTCTATTTGCATCATCTAATACCTAAAATTTTGGCCCCCGAATTTCTCAATTCAAAGCTGTAGGCGTATAAAATTACCCATAGGTCCCTTAGCACAGCTCGGCACGATGATTCGACAAATCAACGGACGTTCGAGCGACGAGGCAACAAGGCACGCAAGCAACGGAATACGTTCGCATGTGGAACCAATCCAGCGGTTCGGAAAGTCAACGAGTCGTCCAACAACAAAATAGGATTTGTACTCAAACACCGAGGCGGAAATACTGCCAAATAAAGACCCGGGCTATCAAATCAAAGTCCGGACAAACAAAATGAAGAACCGAAAGACGGAAAACAACCGAACAACGGGAAACGGAGAACACCTGGGGGACTCGGCTTTGACCGAGCTACCCTAAGGTGGCTCGGCCCAAGCTGAGCCACCCTAGGGTGGCTCGGTGGCCGAGCCACCCCAGGGTGGCTCGGCCAAGGCCGAGCCACCCTGAGGTGGCTCGGCATGAGCCGAGCCACCCCAAGGTGGCCGGTTCCTTTCCCCCCTCTCTCTTGTGCACACATGCATAGTTTCGAGTGCCTATAAATAGAGGGGGTGGTTCATCATTTGAGAGGACTTTTTGGTTGAACTTCTGAAGAGCTGAAACTCTGCCGGATTGTGATCTCACCTCGGAGTTTTGAAGGCTTGA